>CM076572.1:1192640857-1192740087 GCA_034641835.2 Pinus albicaulis | reverse complement strand
CAAGGGAGGACACATATGTATATAGAACAATGTATTTGAAAGTAACTATTCCTAGAAAATTTGATAAAAGAAGAAGCGTTCATTATAATATATTTATTTTTTATAAAACATAATAAATATAAAAGTTTTAATTTATATATTTTACCATAAACTTTAATTTGAAAAAAATAAAATAATAATAATAATAATAATAATAATAATAATAATTATTATTATTAAATCATATTTTATAGTTCTCTTTAGTAATTATAATTTAAAAATATAATTTTCAAAAACTGAAATTGAATTTTTTTATTTTTTAATCTCATACCAAAATTCCCTTGGTAATTGTTAAATATGTCAAATAGGCCTTAAAAATCCCTCAAGATTGTGTATGCCTTATCTTTTACATTAAAAAATAATAATAATAAGAAAATAAACAAATATAATATATGCTATTAATTTTTTTTAATATTAATAAAAAAATTATATTCAATGTCAAGATCGTGTATGCCTTATATTTTAAATTTAAAAAAAAAATTAATAACAAAATAAACACATACAATATAATGCTATTAATTTAAAAAAAAAGAATTAATAATAAAATTTATATATTCAATGAAATTAGAAATTAATTGATAACCAATCATTTTTCTTTATACTTAAACTAGTTGTTGTATTCCAAACTACTAGTTTCCCTTCTTTACATCTTTTTAAGCCTATAGAGTGGATCTAATCTTTCATCTTGCCTTGAAGATCAACCACACTGGTTGGCTCGAAATGGGTAGACATAGTTTTGTCTCATGTGATTATCACCAAAAAATCTATGTAAAATAACTATGGGTCATAGAAGCCACATTCCAAACCATAAATCCTATATAAATAACTCTACGAAAAACATAAAACTAACATTTTGCATTCATTCATTGTTATGAATGAAATGTCAAAGGTTAGGCAAAGTGGAAAATCCTGAATCCATTGTAGTCCTCCTTTAAAAAACAAGTTTGGGAGAGAAAGAACTAATTTCCTTAGTTCAAATCTGCTTTGATTCTATCATGGCTATGACTTATATAACACTTGGTATTGTATTGTAGTGGGACATTGAAAATTTTTCTTTGAAAATGTGATATCCTCTCCTATATTAACTATATATATAAAAATAATTTATTACAGTTACACAATTTATATTGAATGTAAATACAATATATAATATATATTTATATTATCATGGCATGTAAACCATGTTAGACACTTATACCGAATGTATTGAATGTCAATACAATATATAATATATATTTATATTATCACAGCATGTAAAACATGTTAGACGCTTATCCAAAATGTAATTTATATACATATATCATATATTTAACACCACAACATGTAACTATGTATATGCAGGCCCAATCACATAAATTTGAACTTAATGTTGGCATGGTTATAAGACTTTATTTTAGGCGTTAATCCCGAAATCTCATTTATTATTGAAATTTACACTGTCATGGATTATTAATCAACTAGGCGTGTATAGTACTGAATCAAAATTTGGTTTAATTATTGTAATATTCTCACACTTGGCATCTTGTCATTCTGATCACTCGTCCACTTGTCTCCCGGTAATCCACCCTCGTTTATTGTGAGTGCTGGAAGTTGTTGATTGTGCTGGCTAATGGGTTCAATATTGGTCGCTGATACGCAAGACCTAGATCCAACAGCGGATAGAGTTCTGCGGTGGGCATATGGTAACCACCCGACCCAAGCACCGTGCTGGCACCTCATTTGTCACTGTGATTCTATGTCTTTCTGCTCTGCAAACTACCTTTGTTTCCTCTGTTGAAATTCTCCGACAATAATGAGGATTCTACCACCTTCTCCAAGCATAATATGCATGTGGCATTATTGTTTTCCCTAAAGTTTACATTGCTTGTTTTATTTTTAAAGCCCGTGTTCTTTAATGCAATTTTGAGTCGAGCGGCCATGCAAATGGGGTCGGCTTCTTCACCAAGCTCAGCAAGAATTACACAGGTATTCGCAGGTATTTGAATACAGTTTCCATTTGTTACATATCATTTTTTAGACACTAGAGAATATTGTTTTTCCGTTTTATCACAATTTATTTTAGGATTTAAAAATTTCTTTATTTAATTTTGCATTCAAGAGATGACACTGTGGTGCTCAAGGGTTTCCCTTCAGTGTTTGGTTTTGGTTTTCACTTGTCTTCAAGTCCAAAGAACGTCACCTTTCGTGCTCGCCGAGGGCTGGAAACTAGGCAGGAGTATGCCTTTCTCTTATTTCCATTCATTCTAGTTTACCTAGAATCTCCCTAAATTATGCTCTGACACTTCCTGTACTTGTTTCCTCTACATGCAAGGGTTGGAAGTGGACAGTAATGGAGGAAAAATAAATTTCCTTGCGCTCCACCTCGATGGCCTCCACAGGTAATCTAAATTCCCTTAGCCACAAATTCATATTTATAAAATTTATCTTTAGGGTTGTTTCTGAGGGTCAAACCCTCTATTGTACAGGTTTCAGGATTTGGCCCTATCATTGTATGAGTCAATCTTTAATTTATCTTCATGAGAAATGGCTCTTGAACCGTATTGAAAGAAACTCCTCAAAATTGATATTTTCCAAATTTAAAGATTGTTTTCTTTTCATAAAGCTCACGGTCGTTACTCCATACATAAGATTTTTTAGTTGTATAATCTTGTTTGTAATCTGTGAAATTCTTGAGGGTTTGTCCCTAAGTTATAATGTACTTCTTTGATTTAATTCAAGTGCTTTTATTTAACTCTATAACAGTTTTCTGATTTGGTTGGAAGTAGGAAGGATTGTATTTTGGTTATGTATTTGAAATGAGTTCCACAGAGAACATTATATAATTTCATTATCTGAGTAACTAGTTTATTTTAGTTCAATATATTGTGTTACTATTTCCTTCTTTCTAGTTTTATCTTTCATTATGTATTTTCATGATAACCCGCGGTTATCTAATAGAGTTTCTTCATTATTAAATCTAAGCATTAGACGACCAGAAGACCATGAAACCATGTTCTTTTACGAAGCTCAGGTTCTAAACCTTGAGGTCTAAGGTTCCTTTCTCAAGTTACTAGAAATTTTGTATAAGCAGTTTTCATTTAACTTTCACAGCTTGCACTTACAACATACCTTTTTTTTTGTAATGGATCTTCCCATGTAGTTTTTAATCCGTATTTCTCAATACAAATTACTATTTTTGTTTATTACTATCTTATCAGTGTTTAGGAACAATTATTTACCTGGTCATAGTTTTGACTATCTGTGTTCTCTATTGTTTTGGTATGTATAAATATAACTATTCTTATGTTTTTGAAAAATCATTCTTTACACATATTTACAATGTTTACAACAATATCTTATATATATCTTTCTATAGACTAAATTATGTCAAAACTGTCTTCTCTCTCTCTTATTTTAGATTAACTCAATCTTTACTGAAATGAAATAATTAGTTTATCTGATAACCTTTTCCAAAGTAAAATCCACACAGAAAACGTATATGCAGTTCTCTTTTTTCATTATCTTTCCTAAATCTTAACCAAAAAGCTCAAGTACTTCTCTCAATTTTTGGTCCTACTGATTTTGTGCCACCCTACCATGAGCGAAGCGATTATGTCCTCTTCTCCCCCTGTGCTCTGCACCAAAGACTAAGGTAGCAGTTTTCTCCAGAAATTAGGCCTCAGGACCTCCATCGAGCGTACACTTCTATCGGGTTACAGAGCTCCACTTGTTCTAAGCCAGCTATCAATAACTCTTCCCTACAACCATCTGTTGTAAACCCTTTTTCTTTTCTCTTTGAACATAACCCCTTCCCCTTCTCAAGATTTCCTTTTTTCCTCTTGGGGAAGGTAACTGTCAAAAATGTCTCTACCCTTTTTACTTTGGAATATTGGGAATTTTACCAATCAGTTACCAACCACTTAATGCAATTTATTCATAAATAAAAAATAAGATTCAATTCCACTAACGAAAAGTCATATTCATTAATCTCTTTTACTAAAAACCAATCACATGTATCTTTATGACAACCTTTTAAACATAATATTTAAAAATTAAATTGGGTGTTACATTTTCCCCCACTAGATTTAAACACCATCCTCGGTGTTTTAGTTCGTTGCAGAAAAAATTTCAGGATATGCTTATCGTATAGAGTTTTCTTCCTCCCAAGTAGCCTCCTCCGGGGAAAGGTGCTTCCACTGTACTTTAACTTGGGGGATGACTCAGCTTCGGAGCATTATTTCTCTCTAATCGAGAATACGCCGAGGTTGTACCTGAAATTCGACGTCCAGTTCTACTTACAGGTAGCAAAATTTCATAATTAATTTAATTAAGGATTCTTCTTTTCTAGAAGTCATTTTGTAATAATAACTTACATGTATGCTCTGCCAGTGTATGCTTGGGGTTGTGTACATATTTTTTCAGTAATGATACATGAAACACATTATGCACCAATATGTGGCTAGGCAATGCCAGTCGATAAGCTACCATCCCTACTCATTCCAAGATTTGGAAAGGTGCATAGTATCTGGTAGCTAATTTGGCACAAGTATTCCATCTTAAGGTGCTCTTCTTAGGTTTTATTCTCACATAAACATGGTCACCCACTTCAAATTCTCGAAAGGTTCTTTTTTTGTTAACATAAATCTTCTGCCTGTGCTGGGCCACCTTTAAATTATGTCTAATTTTTCTCACCTCGTGCTCCATTTCCTCCAGCATGTCTATTCCAAGCATCATTTTGGTTTTCAGATTGCTCCATTTTATGGGATTCCGGCATTATCTTTCGTAAAATGCCTCAAAAGGACTCATCTTGAGGGATTCTTGGTATCCATTATTGTAGCCAAATTCGACCAGATGTAGATACTATTCCCACTTTGTGGGTTGCTACATCACATACATGCGTAGCATGTCCTTTAATATCTGATTCACCCTCTCGTTCTGTCCATCCATTTGAGGATGATAGGTTGTACTAAACTGGATTTTTGTCCCCAAACCAGTGAATAGTGCTTTCCAAAAAGTTGAGCTGAACTTTACATCTCGATCTGAGGTGAAAATTCTTGGAATTCTTTGCAGTCTAAATATCTCCCTCATGAATATGTCAGCAATTTTTACGGTCTTGTAAGTTGACTGAACTAGTATGAAATGAGCTACCTTGTTGAGTCTGTCCACCACCATGATAATTGAACCAATGTGTCTTTTTCTTCTCGGTATACCTGTGATGAAATCAAGGGAGATGACTTCCCATTTCCATTCCGGTACAAGAATGGGCTGAAGCAATCCTACTAGATGTTGGTGCTCCACCTTAACTTGCTAACACTATAAAAATTTAGTCAAGTATACAACAATGTTTTTATGCATCCCAGGCCATAAATAGTCCTTTATAATTTCTCTTAACATCTTCTGGTATCTGGGATATCCAGCATAGGAACTTCGATGATATTCATCCAAAATCAGCTCCTTAAAGCTCATCTGATTTGGAATACATATCTTCCCTCAAAATATTCAAATTTTTTTATCATTAATTCCATAATTTGATTGTTTTCCTTGTTTTCATGCCTCTATTGCTTGCTACCATAAGAATTGATACTCAGGGTCTCTCTTTGTTGCCCCCATTATTTTCTCCTGGAACTTAAGTTTTGCTTGATTGAAGTAAAGTTCATAGATACAATGTAGTTTCCTACTTAAAGCATCCACTACTTGGTTCTCTTTACCTTTTACACGCTGAATGTCAAAATCAAAATCACTTAGGAACACATTCTGTTAGTATGAATCCTTCGTCGAAGTGTACGAAAAAGGACCACTTTAGCTATGCATAACTAATAGCCCTAACAACAATAGTGGCTGCCAAATATCTTCAGATCTGCGGTTAGTAATAAAAATGCTGCAACAACCAGATCTATAAATGGAAAAACATTAAGCAGTAAAGTAAAGGGTTTGCTCCATGCATCCAACAGACAAGACAAGAACACAATTTTTTGAAAGAATTTATATTACAGGGCACCTGGGAGGAAAACAAGAAGGTGTATCCAGCTCTCCTCAATGGGATGGGTTCTTTGTAGTCCTCAGCACTTCATATCTAAGCTTTCTCTCTCTAGTTGATGTAGAAAACCCAATGCAAAAAGTAGAGCTCAAAGGGAGCAAAATGGCAGAAAATGGTGACCAAGTGTATAGATCCAGAGTGATCTAATAGGCAACAAAAGGTGAAGAATGATGGGGAAAACCATCCTATTTATAACAAAATATTGGGTCATTCTAGATCTTGGTGCATGATTAAAATAATGTTAACCAAATCTAGATCCACCTTTTATGGAATACTTTATTATATTTGTTGGAGGGAAGGGGTCTTTGACTTGGGTCAAATCCCTTGATTAGTCAAAAATAAATAAATAAATGATTTATTTATCTTTTTAAGGAAGTGGTTGGAAGATAATCAAATAAATAATGATTTATTTAATTATTTGTGGGTGATTTGGTCATATTTAACAAGGAATATTATCTAAACAAGATTTAAATAATTATTCCTAAAAATTAATAAGATAAATAAAGGTTTATCTAATTAATTTCTTTGATTTTGGGTTAAACATGACTGGGAATAATAATTAAATTATGGTTTAATTAATTATTCCATGAGGAAAATCAAACAAATATGGGTTTGTTTAATATTCCCTTTTGGGGTTTTCTGTTTTAACATAGTGAAAGTGGTTTTACTTAGGGTAAAACTGGTCTTACATGGTGTACTTGGGTCCATCTAATGATAATAAGTTAGATGACCAAAAAATGGTGTAACAGATTGCCCCCCAGCGTGCGAGTGTCAGGAGAAAATCGTATGACCGAAGTACGTTGTAAGAACTCAATCACTAGACAACAAGAGGGAAGTCAGAGAGAGAAATGCAAGGTAGATAGTGTGCTGAAGAACTAGACCCTGAGGAGACGAGACTCGCAGGTGCAACAAGTCTCTTTTTTATGAGAGGGTACCTGTGCTGAAGGCGGCGGGGGAGGCATACCTATGCCCGCCGAGACAAAGTACAAAAGAATAGTGTGTCCAGTAAACAAGGGACCGAACCATAGAGTACAGCTGGCATAAGCAGGAGCCAGGTAAAAATACAATGAGGAATCTCACATACATGCTGTGCCTAGAATAACAGCCAGGACTAGTACAATAATATCTGAGTACATGAGATAAATACAACCCAAATGCCCCTTGTAGATGGGGAAGGGCTCACAAAATCTGACTGATACATGCCAATCGAAGAGGTGCTGCAAGTGGCGAAGGCCAACATCATCAAAATCTGGAGCGGCATCAAAGGCTACAAAGAATAGGTCATCCGGGCATGTGGGGGGCTACCTGCAGGGCCACCCCCTCATGAGGGTTGAGACATCTCACACACACCAGTGAATCATCAAGAGCTGCTGCTGGATCACTGGACCGTCAAGTATACGAATCTCGATCATGCTGAAAGGAGCTGGAGAAACAATCAAGTCAAAGGGAAATGAGATATCCCCTTGCCTGATCCGAGGCACCGAACAAGAGTGGAAGCTGGAACCAAGGTACACCGCCCTCTAGACCTGGCTTCTGGAATGAATGTGTTGAGGTCGACAGAAGTAGGTCCGCCATAGGTGAGGCAATGAGAGATCCGCATCTAAGGCACGAGAGAGAACAGTAGAGCGACGAACAGACTGACACCAGTGGAAATGGGAAGGACTGAGTAGCAAATGGACGACTTCCCTTGTTAGAGCATAGAGAGCATGGATGACACGGCAGCGACTGACACAAGATCATAAGGGATAGGGGACAGTGAGACTGAAGGTCATAATGTGCGACACAAGAGAGGGACCAAGCAATGAAGGATGGAGGGCTATAGTGGGGTGCAAAGGGACGTGGTGTAGCCTCCATGGATGCGATGATGACTCAACTTGGATGCTCTAAACAAGGGCGACTCGATGGTGCTGCCACACAGTAAAGGCCCTAATGGGGGACCAAGGAAGCATGAGTACAAGGTGGTAACTCATGACGAAAATCGACACGAACATGGACAAGTATGGAGGCGAAGTGGTGCCCCAAGTACAAGTGTCGTAAGTGAGGAAATTCGATTTAGAGTGTAGGTGAAGTGGCCCTTCTTGGACAAAACGGGTCCTGGCGAAGTAGCAAATCATAAAAAGGAGAAAAAACAGATGCTGGCTATCTAAAAGAAAATAAAACATGCATTTCAGAAGGGAAATGCTAAGGGTAATATTTCTTAAGATAGAGTGCATTGCGAGGATTAGGAAGGGGGTGGCCCTCGAAATCCTCTAAGAGGTATGCCCCCTTACCTAGGTCTTTACTAATGATATAAGGACCTAGCCATAATGAGTCAAACTTCCCGTGAGCAAGGACATCATGGGCTTGGTCATATACGAGAACAAGGTCACCTTCGTGAAAAGTGCGAGGCTGGACTTTTCGGTCATACTGAGCTTTGGTGCGCTTTTTGGCTGCTTCCATGGTTTGCAAGGCAACACGACGGTCTTCGGAAGCGCGCTCAAGCATGATAAGTCATTGTTCTAGTGGTTGGGTGTCAGGGAGAAGTTCAACGGCTAGATGTAGGGAAGGAATTTCACACTCGATCGGTAAGACTGCCTCCTCTCCAAAAACCAGGTGGAAAGGAGTAAACCCGGTGGCAGTTTTAACAGAAGTTCGATAGGCCCACAAGGCAGGGAAGAGCATGAGATGCCAGTTGTTTTTGTGCTTATTCACCGTTCGTTGAAGCATAGTTTTGAGGATTTTGTTGATTGCTTCAACTTGGCCATTACCTTGGGGGTAATAGGAGGAGGAATATTGGTGCTCAAAACCTAACAGTGAGGATAGCTCACGCCATATCTCATCTTCAAAATGTTTGCCATGGTCGGAGACCAGTTGTTTGGGAACCCCGAATCGAGCGATAACATGGTTAAAGAAAAAGAGGGCCGCGGTAGCTGCCGTGTTGTTGAACGTTGGCATGGCCTCGGCCCATTTGGTGAAATAGTCGACCGCCACGATGATATATTTATGGTTACCAGCGGATGGCGGGCGACACTCCGTAAAGTCGATGGCCCATTTACAGAAGGGGCCGGTTGATACGACCGAATGGAGGGGAGCTGGTGGAGCTCGCGCCTTAGGGGCGAAATGCTGGCAATTGGGACAGTGTTTGACTGCCTCAATGCAATCACTGAAGAGAGAAGGCCAAAAATACCCAGCGCGCATGACTTTCTGGGCAGTAGCGAGACCGGAGAGGTGGCCACCGCAAGCGTCGTTATGGCAGGCATTAAGGACCTGTTCAGCTTCAGCGTGTGTGAGGCAACGACGAAGGACGGTGTCAACCCCACGACGATATAGGTCGTCACTGATAAGGAGGTATCGGGGGGCTTGGTGTCGGATGCGTCAGCGGGCCTCACGATCAAGGTGGAGGGCGAACTTTTGGGTTCGCAAGTAAGTAAGAATGTCACCATACCATGGGTCGTCGGCAGTAATGGCAAATAAGTGTTCATCAGGAAAGTCATCATTAACTAGGGTATCTGGCGCTCCGATAGGTAATTCAGAAATGAGCTCGGCGAGGGCTAAGCCTTTCTTACTTTTTGGTGTGACGAATTCAAGGTCGAATTCTTGGAGAATAACGACCCAACGGGCGTATTTCCCAGTGAGGATACGACGACTCAATAGGAAAGCCAAGGGGTTGGAATTATTCACAACCTTGGTGGAGCGCATGAGGATATAATGACGAAGCTTTTGGACTGAGAACACTACAGCCAATGCCAATTTTTCTTCGAGTGAGTAGGAAGCAGGGGGTCCTACAAGGTTCTTACTAACGTAATAGATCACATGCTCGATACCATTGTCATCTTCCTGGATAAGGACTCCAGCGACCGAATAGGTGGAAGCGAAGATATACAGGATGAAGTCCCGATCAAAGTCGGGAGGGTGAATCAAGGGAGCGGATGTGAGAGCCTGCTTGAGGGCATTGAAAGACTCGTGAGCATAGGAATCCCAAACGAAAGGGATAGAAGATCGGAGGAGTCTGAGGAACCCATGTGCAGTGGTGGCGTAGTCAGGGACGAACCGTCGAAGAAAATTAGCTTTGCCTTGGAGACTTTGGAGCTAGCGGAGGGTACGAGGAATGGGAAGTTTAAGAATGGCTTGAACTTTCAAAGGGTCAAGAGTGATACCATCCTTAGACACGATGAAGCCTAAGAGACGGCCGGTGGGAATGCAGAAAACGCATTTCAACGGGTTAAGGCAGATATTATACTTGCGACATCGGAGGAAAATGGTACGCAGATCGTGGAGGTGCTGCGCCCGATGCTTAGAACGCGCGGTGAGGTCGTCCAAATAAGCAAGGATAATGTGAGCTAAGTCATGGAAACAATAAGACATGGCCCGTTGAAAAGTGGCGCCGGCGTTTTTGAGGCTGAAAGGCATGACCCGGTAAGCAAAAGTTCCCCACGGACTAATGAACGCGGTTTTGAGTTGATCGGCAGGACGGATAGCAATTTGGTTGTATCCGGAGAAACCATCCATAAAGGATAGAACCTCATGCCCCGCACACTCATCAATGATTTGGTCAATGAACGGTGTGGGGAAGTTGTCTTTGGGACAAGCTTGGTTCAAGTCGCGAAAGTCCGTGCAGACACGGATGGTGCCTTGTTTCTTAAGAACGGGAACGGGGTTGGACACCCAAGTGGTGTATTCAATGGGGTAAATGAAACCAGCCTGCTTAAGCTTGTCGATTTCGGCTTTGATAGCGTCACGTCGGGAAGGATGAATGGGTCTCAACTTTTGACGGACTGGTTTGGCGTCCGGCCATGTATCGATATGATGTTCGAAAATGGCGGGATCGAGTCCGGGCATTTCAGAATAGGACCAGGCAAAAATATCGCGGAATTATTTGAAAAGCTTGGTGTAAGCTTCGATTTCTTCCGGGGGGCATTGGGCACCTAAGGTGATATATTCCTGGATACCGAGGGTGACTGAAATGTCAATTTTGATGGTAGGAGAGATGTTGGCCATGTTTCCTTCTTCGAAAGCATCAGGGGCAGAGATGGGGTTTTTGAACCAATCGACAGCATTGGGGATGAAGTCTTTGGTTTCCACAGCAAATTGGTCATGGGACTGCTGTGGGTGGAAGTATGCGCGATGGTGCATATCATCCCAGGGAAAGTTTGGGTTGGTCATGGCTTCCATAATGTCTTCATCAGAGTGGAAGATGGGAAGACTGGAGGAAGAGGGGTCACCTGAGGCAGTAGTGATGTGTGACGGGTCATCAGGAGGAGAAGGGCTCAGATGCGCGATATCAACAGATCCAAGGTCAGCGGAGGGGCCGAGAGGATCGACAGGTTGAAGGGCAGGTGGACTATCTCGCAAGGATGATGACAGGTACAAAATGGTGTTAGACGGTTCCGTTGGCTCGATAGCGGGAGGAGGAATGTGAATGGGAGTAGGAAGGTCCTCTGGTCCTATCGAAGTGGCCTTGAACTGGCGGTACCTGTCCAAGGAGGAACGATACTCGTCAAGAAGGGGACAGAGGTGGGTGTAATGGCCGTGGAAATCGCACAAGGCACAAGGGTGGTTTGTGCGCAAGTTTTTGAGTTTCGGGATAGAGTCAAGGATAGTGACGTAGACTTCTAGGATGTCAGAGTCTGGAAACGTCTCATTGACCAGAATCTTGAGGTGCGGCAATTCAAGACACATATGGGTGGCGTGACCGACGATATCACACAAAGCGCATCGGATGGCGGGCTTTGGTGGTCGCGGAGGGGTAAGAGTTGTCGGGGCGGCCTGGTCCTAATGGGTTGCCCCCTTATGAGCTTTGCCTTTCTTTCCGGGGGCTGGCACCACAGGGGTAGGGTCCTGTGGGGGTGTGGGGGGCCCGGAGGAGGTGAGGGGGACCGGTTGAACCGGTGTCAAAGCCAGGTAAGGTTTGGGGTGACCGGGAGGGGTAGCGGTGGGAGGGTCAATGTACCAGACGGGTATGCCGAGGGTCAGGTTAGGGAGAGAGAGGGTGGCCATGACGGGGATAGAAAATACTCCGGGAGGGGGAGCCAGGAAAGGTATCTGCCCAGCAGGGTAATGACCAGGAGGGACAGCTCCGAGGTGGTTGAGGCTAGGGGGAACCATGCCAGGAGGATAAAGGGGTTCAGGGATACCAGCTGGAGGGGGAGGGCCAGAAAGAGGAGGTCCGGCTGGCTGAGATGAATGGCTAGGAGCAGGTTGCGAAGGGCGAGGGGGAGGTTGCTGACTAGCCGAAGCAGGCCGTGTATGGGCGGCCTAGGTCGATTGCATCATGCAAACATTCGATAAGCTGGGATTAGTGACAGAAGGAGGGGAGAGATGAGGAAAGGTTCCAAGCAGGGAGGAATCTTTGTAGACGCCGGGGGAGACACTGGTCAAGGAATCGACGGTTTGCTTGTTGGCTACAGAAGAGATGGTCGTCTCGGAAGAGGTCTGAGACGTCGGCTCATGATAAGATAGCTGGTCAATGGTGACTATCTTTCCATTGTGAGGGAAAGACATCTTGCGGAAAACCGCGGATGGGACAGCAGACATGGCATAGGTGTAGCTTCGCCCCAATAGAATGTTGTAGTCTAGAGGAGCGTCAATGACTTCGACATCAACGCAAACGGTCTTACCGGCGAGGGTGATGGGACAGGTACGAAACAGGCCAATGGGCTGGGAGGCATGACCGTCCCATGCTCGAAGGGTGATCGTGGAAGGGGCCAACTCAGGGGATCCGAGTTGCTTCCAAACCGAAGCGGACATCACGCATGTGGATGCCCCCTCATCAATTATGCACCGGGACACGTTGGCGTTCCGGATTTTGACTGGGATTTGGAAGGCGATGGAAGGAGGGAGGGGAGGATGGTCCGATTGAGTGGCGTCAAAAATAATCATTTGGTCATCAGCAGGATCTACAGCGCCCACGGCAGATAATAGAGCCTTCTTTTGGGAAGGGCACGACTGGAGGAGTTCCAGTGTGGAAATGGCAGCAGGAGACTGCGCCAGATCATCTACTATGCTATACGAATGAGCAGCTCGACCAGAAGCAGCATTTCGGCGTAATGGTCCCTTAGGGATCTTGGGAGAGACCTCAATTTTGGGTTGAGGGATATGTAAGGGACCATTGGATGTCGAAAGAGGCTCTGTAGAACCTGAAGAGGGAGGCTCGGGGGCAGACGGAGCAGGAGGCTTGGGGTACTGACGAGACCGAGTTTGAAGGTGAAGATCGACGGATGGGGCAGGATCGGAGTGCATCATAAGGATCTGGTAATCAGAGGAACCAGAAATGGAAGGGGGGGCAGCTACCTGGTTGTCGGGCGGTTGGGTAGCCACGAATCCTTGTTGAGGGAAAGGATCAGTAAACACAGCTGGCTGGGTAGTGGCCACATTAGGAGGAGCATGAGGGGAAGCGTGTTGTCCACGCAATGTGGCTTGAGACTCCCACATCTGCCGCATCTGGGGTAAGAGGGGACAATCGTGGGTGTAATGACCATAAACACCGCAATACGAACAGGGCTTGTTTGTGCGAAGCGGCCTGTACGGCTTGGGCTGAATGCCCTGTTGCTGATTGCCAGTGTTAGGGTCCACACCAGAATTGGGTCCTCGAGTACCAGGGGCAGATTGGTTTTGGTTGCCTCTCCGCCTTCTTTGGGAAGAAGGGGGATTAGTCGCGCCCTGCTGTGCAAATACTTGCCCTGGAGGGGGCTGTAGGTGCTGGTGCTGGGGTTGAGGAGGCAAGGGAGGAGGAAGCGCATATGCTGGAGGAGCTGGCGCACCAGGCTGTGGATAAGGGTAATGGTTGGGTTGGGCAACATTGGGGTAAGCAGGAGGTTGGGCAAAAGGAGGAGGCATGCCGTATCCTGGATACATGCTACCGGGAGGGGGAAGAGTGCCGGAGGAGCTGGCCCCTCCCTGAGGGAGACCATAGCCCATAGGAGGTTGAGCGTATGGATGGGAAAGGGCTCCAACGATACCTTCGGCGGAATGAGATGCCCCGGGGCGTTAGCGCCACCGGGCCTGGGGATGTCAGGAAGAACGGTATAAACATAACCAGATTGAGCGTAGATCAGGTCATACTTCAAAGCTATTTGGAGGGCGGCTTCTTCAGTTTGAGGAAAATGAGAGGCGACATCTTTGCCGATGGGAGCGGGAAGGGTGCGCAGGAACCAGTCCATGTAAACCCGATCTTCGAAGGGAGGGGCTCGACATAAGCTCCGTCTTCGTCGCCATTCTTGAACATGGGCGGAAAGGCGTGTTGAAGAGGCTTGCTTAAAGGAAGTCAAGAGCTCCATGCCAGTATCGTATCGGAGAGGGAGCTGGAAGTACGACAAAAAGGCTTGGGCAAGAGTCTCAAAGGTGGTATGGGTAGAGGTGGCTTGTTCAACATACCATTTAGAAGCTTCGCCGGTAAGCGTGCGTTGGAATAAACGAAGACGGATGGAGTCATCAGTAATGGAATTGGAGGAACACCACATATGGAAAGATCGGACATGATTGGTTGGATCTTCGCCATTAAGGCCCTCAAACTTAGGGATGTCTGAGGGGAGCTTGGTTGGCATAGCGGGCGAGTTAGCATTGTGGTGAATAGGGTCATTGATCAACTGATGGAAATCGGGGAGGCTGAGGCCTGCAAGGTACGGCAGCACGGGGGTGGCCGGGGTAGTTCCTGTGGCGGTTCCGCTAGTAGTAGGGCCAGCATTGGGGCCGGGAGAACCACTAGCGTTAGGCCCTGGACCAGACATAGTGAAGGTGACAGGGGGAGAACAAGGAGGAGAAGGAGGACCCGATGAATCAGGGGAGGAGTCGGAGTGCGGACTCGGAGGTGGACTGGCTCGAAGACGGCGGTGCGGAGCAGGTCGATCAACCGGAAACTGAGGGTGAAGGCCAAGAAGTCTCCGGGAAAGGCGCCTTGGGGGCGCAATGATGACAGGAAGAAGGAAACCGACAGGGGCAGAAAGGGACAGAATCAAGTAATGTCAAGGGTAGATAAGGTGCAGTGACAATTGATTTTAGAGTCTTTGCCGGGCGGTGTTAACCAGGCGCTTCTTCGCTTAGGGTCAGTGTGTGGCATGCGTTAATTTTAATTTTTAAACCCTTTCCGTTTTGAGAGCAAGAAAAAAGTGTGCTGCGTAGCTAAAAATAACCTACAGAGAACAGAATATGATGCTGAAATAACAGAAAAATAACAGCTACTTGTGCATTTATCTAACCCAAGAAGGTGGGTCTCTCAAAACTATGCTGAAAAGAAAGGGAAAAAACTATGTAAAACACACGGAAAAGGGGCCAATAGATCTAAGGTCAAAGGGGACAGGGATCTAGAGGACAAAGCTGCTGAAAAGAGGTGCAGATCACAGCCAAGAGACAGAGGCAAGGTGGCTGGAAAAAGGAAGGAAATCAGCAAAAAACCAGAGGGGCAAGGTGGAGGCCTTCAAAGGAGGTCCAAACAAAACGACAAGAGGTGATTTGAAAGGAAAAGAGGTTGATTTCAATGGATCTGAAAGGGAGGTAACAGATCTGGAAAAGAGGGGGCTGAAGCTCTGAAAAACCGACGGCTGAAATAGCTAAAACTCTTCCACAAAAAGTGGAGGGTACTAAAGCCCTAAGGGGTTGGGTTCCCACTTAGATGAGTAAAAACAGATCAGATCTTGGTCAAGGCGGGCTGAGACAGAGGCTGGAAGACCCTGGCAGAAGCTGCAGCAGAACCCAGAAAAATTGCAGAAAAATCACTGAAAAACTGGCAGGTCGCAGTTTCTGACCTGTTTTCAGTGCAGGTCGCAGAAAATGGGCAGAAAAGTGCGACCTGGAGCTCCAGGTCACAGGTTATGGGCCAAAAAGTGCGACCCCCCGTTCCGGTTGTCTCGGCGGCAGATTTTCAGAAAAGTTGCCGTCTCAGTTGCGGCTGGTGTCGCTTACCTGCGCAATAGGGCCAGAAACACACGGAAGTTAGAAATTTTAAGTTTTTAGGGTTTTATGTGAGAAAAATGACATAAAAAAGAGGAAAACTAAGCAGCTGAAAAGAAGCCCTAGGGCCTGAAGTAGCTGGATATGCAGGAATATGAAAAACGACAGCGGTCGTAATTTAAAACCCGTGTGGAGTCGCCATTTGTTAGTCTGAATCCTTCGTCGAAGTGTACGAAAAAGGACCACTTTAGCTACGCATAACTAATAGCCCTAACAACAATAGTGGCTGCCAAATATCTTCAGATCTGCGGTTAGTAATAAAAATGCTGCAACAACTAGATCTATAAATGGAAAGACATTAAGCAGTAAAGTAAAGGGTTTGCTCCATGCATCCAACAGACAAGACAAGAACACAATTTTTTGAAAGAATTTATATTACAGGGCACCTGGGAGGAAAACAAGAAGGTGTATCCAGCTCTCCTCAATGGGATGGGTTCTTTGTAGTCCTCAGCACTTCAGATCTAAGCTTCCTCTCTCTAGTTGATGTAGAAAACCCAATGCAAAAAGTAGAGCTCAAAGGGAGCAAAATGGCAGACAATGGTGACCAAGTGTATAGATCCAGAGTGATCTAGTAGGCAAAAAAAGGTGAAGAATGATGGGGAAAACCCTCCTATTTATAACAAAATATTGGGTCATTCTAGATCTTGGTGCATGATTAAAATAATGTTAACCAAATCTAGATCCACCTTTTATGGAATACTTTATTATATTTGTTGGAGGGAAAGGGTCTTCGACTTGGGTCAAATCCCTTGATTAGTCAAAAATAAATAAATAAATGATTTATTTATCTTTTTAAGGAAGTGGTTGGAAGATAATCAAATAAATAATGATTTATTTAATTATTTGTGGGTGATTTGGTCATATTTAACAAGGAATATTATCTAAACAAGATTTAAATAATTATTCCTAAAAATTAATAAGATAAATAAAGGTTTATCTAATTAATTTCTTTGATTTTGGGTTAAACATGACTGGGAATAATAATTAAATTATGGTTTAATTAATTATTCCATGAGGAAAATCAAACAAATATGGGTTTGTTTAATATTTCCTTTTGGGGTTTCCTGTTTTAACATAGTGAAAGTGGTTTTACTTAGGGTAAAACTGATCTTACATGGTGTACTTGGGTCCATCTAATGATAATAAGTTAGATGACCAAAAAATGGTGTAACACATTCCATCTTGCTTGATGGGCATTCAAATCAGATTATTTAAAGTAGTTAGTCAAGCTACTATGGTTAGTTCTTAGCACAAACCTTTTCCCCAACAAGTAATGTCTCCTAACCCAAAGAGCATGTATTACCGCAATCAACTCTAACTCTGAATCATTGTTCATGGTCCTTTAGCTTCTTGGAATCATACGTTATTACCTTTTCATCTTGTGTTAATACTACTCCCACCCCTTCCTTACAAGCATCAGTGCAGATTTCAAAATCTTTATTTGGGTCAGCCACTTTCAACACAGGGGCAATGGTTAATAGTTCTTTTAATCATTCAAAACTGGCTTGAAATTCATTAGTCCACTTAAAAACTTGCCCCTTCTGCTACAAGGAAGTAATGGGAAAGGCTATCTTAGATAAGCCTTCGATGAATCGCCGGTAGTAACCAGAGAAGCCCATGAGAGAACTTTTTTCTGCTATATTTCTGGGAACTCTCCATTACATAGTTTTTTTCATCTTTTCGAGGTCTACCGATGATCACGAGATCACAAATTTTGCTCAAAACTGAAAGTGCTCGAAACTATACCGAACTTGAGCGACCGGGTAGAACTCATCGTTCTGATTTTGCTATCGCGAACAGTTTGAAAAACCGATGTCGTATGAGGGAGATATCACATTCTAATTGATTTCCTAAATAGCTAAAATTTTGTGACAGGAGTGACTGGGATGCCTAGTCAGCATGCTGTTACAGTAAAAAAAAATGGAATATTTTGGGAATATTTTGTTTTCTCTAGACCAGTAAGGTTTCGCCATGTGTCATATTTTGGGACGTAGATATGCTTTTACGAGTGTTTTTGTGGCTCGTTGGATGGGTAACATGTGGCTAGCCTGGAGGCCACCACGTGTCCCCTGGAAATTTGTGTAAAATTATGTTTGGGTCCAGGGAGTTCGACCCTGTGACCTCCGGCATGGCTGCACAAGTCTCCAACAACTCTGCTATACAATGAATTAACCTTATAAGCTCTCCATTTTAATTTAAAGTGTTGACGTTTGCAAGTTGTGGGGGGGACCGCCAGCGGCCCCAAATGATATGGTCACATGTTATATGAAAACCACAGCGTTAAAGTGTTCCGACGGTTCTGGAATATGTTAACTCTGGTGGTTAATAATCCATGTCACATGGATATGTTTTAACCTTAATACTTATTACCAACTCCGATGATTCCATAAACCTAACCCCGGCGAATAACCTTAAACGATGTGATCACATGGTTTCTTACCTTGCAGTTCGGCATGATGGTTAAACGGATAGTTGGGGTAAACCCCGACCTGAACTCCAGTCAAATGACTTTTTCACTGTGGTTTCGGCATGGGTGCCGCCCAACATTTACTGTAACTTGAGTTTCAGGGGTTGGCATGTGGCCACCCCCACTCCTTAATGGTTAATGTTACAGTTAGCGAGATTTTTTAGTGCACTCTCTATTTTTGGAGTTATGGGCCAGTTTTAACTATGGATAAGTGCAGTCTCCACATTTAGTAGAGGATTTCTAGGGATATTGGGAAAAAGCTTAGCCAGGTCAATTTTTGACCAATTTGGGTGAAACAAGAGTCTTCCTAGACTAATTCGAGCATTATGGAGCCACTGGTGCAAAGAAAACAAACCATTGGAGGCTTGTAACACTACAAGGAAAAGACCCTCTAGTGAAGGTTATAAAGGAGGTTTTTAGTGTTATAAAACTGGCCAAAATTGTCAAAAAACCATTTGCTACAACATCTGTTTATGGTTTCGGAGGTTTTGGCAGAGCTTTTAACGGAAATTCAACAGAAATAAAAAAAATGGGCAGGCGTAGGTTATTACAGATGTTTTTTTCATTGTTGCGCTACTCGGGCTTCAACGCACCGATGTGTACATCTAGAAGGTGGCTTGGGCCGGTCGAAGGAGCATGCACCGTGCCGTCAAGGTATACAAACCGCACCAGGCACAGTGTTGGTGATGCAACGCATGGGGTCATTCTAATTGGTCTTGGGATTTTTGTGGTGTCCATAGGTCGTCTCAACACACTGGTACATATACTTATAGAAATGCACCAGTATGAAGTATCACACAAACGCACCGAGATTTATAATTGGTATCGGTATTTGTGTGGTGCCCATAGGTCATACAAATGCACCGGTGTGCAGTATCACACAAACACACCGAGATTTATAATTGGTATTAGTATTTTTGCAGTGCCCATAGGTCGTACAAATGCACTAGTGTGTAGTGCCACATAAACACACCGGTGCGCAGTACCAAAAAAATGCACCGATATTTTTAATTGGTTTTGGTATTTGTGTGATGCCCATAGGTTGTAGAAATGCACCGGTGCACTTCAGAATACAAATGCACTAGTGTGTAGTGCCACATAAATGCACTGGTGCACAGTACCGCAAAAACGCACTGAATTTTTTAATTGGTTTTGGTATTTTTGTGGTGCCCATAGGTTGTAGAAACACACCGGTGCGCTTTAGAATAAAAATGCGCCAGTGTAGAGTAACTGACACGCACCGGTGTTCATTTTGTATTTTTTAGAAACATTGACATGTGACAGTGCAATTATTGTGATTTTTTAAAATTCATTATTCATCAAAAGTTGACACATCTTATAATAGTATTCATATTAATTAGATATTTATTAATGCATTTGAATTTGACGTTTGGATTAATTTTTTATATCATATCATAATTATTGTGATTTTTTAAAATTCATTATTCATCAAAAGTCAACACATATATATTTTATAATAGAATTCATATGAATTAAATTTTATTAGTGCATTTGAATGTGATGTTTAGATTAATTTGTTATATCATATCATCAAATTTCACATCTCTTCATTATAATGTTTAATCACCCATAAATTTAATTAGTGGTGTTACATTTCACAGCGACAATGGAGAATGCAATATAATAAATTAAAACATATATATATATATATATATATATATATATATATATATATATATATATATATATATATATAGTCTTTGTCATACAAAATGTGACAATTATTGGTATCCCTTTGTCTTTGAATTGGGACACTATGTCCATTACATTAAACAAAATGTCTTATTTCACAGGATAATATTTCAAAAAATACAATGTCTTGCTTTGATATCCAAACATAGTGATCATCATTCTTTGGTTGAACTGTTGTCACTGCTAGAGCTACTTCCATGACTTGGGTTATTTTCAGGAATGTTTTGTTCACGGTGTTGATTGTTTTCTTCTTCTTCACCTTCCATCTACAAACATAAGAATAAATTGTAATGAGTGTATATACATTGGTGAGAATAATGAAAATTGCAATATTAAATAATATACATCAATATAAATCGAAAAGAAATGACGTAACATTGCAACAATTGACTCGTAAACTATACACATTCTTTCAAAACCATGTAACATGCCATCTTTCAAGATTTCATCTATTGGCACAGTTCCATACTTTGTTTCCTGCAAGTTTTATACCCCATAACAAATCATATATTTAATATAAAAGATTTTTTTGTTCTATTAATTATAGATGAAGCTAAGTAAAACAAGATCGATAGATGCTTAAAAATTCCACAATTAATTTCTCATATGCCAACATATACTCACAACCCATATTTAACCCAATTTCAATCAATTTGTCTGATGTTTCTTCTTTGTATGTTAGCACCTGTTTGAAGACAATCAATGATGAATTTTGTAAAACAACTTAAAAAATACAAAAATGAAATCTATTTAAGTTGTTATAAGGAAGTAATAATCACTCACAAACTTAGATATCAACCCTTTTCTTCCCTTTCATCGTGTTTTATGTGCTGAATGGGTTCCATTTTCTTTTCTTTTCTGCAAGAAAATACTTGAAAATTAATATATAATGCTAAATTGTTTATTTATTGTACCTAATGATCAAAAAATTCAATGATTACATATTACATTTGAATCACGTTGTTGTTGAGATGGATCCTCCTACGATGCAATTTTTTCCATTTCTTTGACCATCTCCTTGTACACCTTTTTGGACATTCCTACTAGCATATTTCTAATATCAACTTATTCATCTTTTGAGATTTTCATAATCTTCCTGAAAATGTAACATGACAATAAATTATTTAATTTTATATTGATATATGAAAAGTAAATATAACAAAAGTGATATTTATAAATAATTCTAGACAAACATTTAAAGGAATATTACTTTTTCATTCCTTCTTTTTTGTTGTTGTACGTTTTTTCTATTAAAAGTCTCACATGTCTCATTGACCAATTCTCTGGAAACTCTTCCTGTAGTTTAGATAAAATTTGGTTCTTGGAATCATTAGATTGATTTTTGTATTGTAAGTGGAAAGAACGTCTATACATTCATTCCACTAGATCCCTCAAACTTTTGTAAAACTTTTTCCCCCTTTCATTAACCTCCAGCACCACTCCAGATGAGCTAAAGAGCAATTCATTTTCATTTGTATGTTCTTTTTATTTTCTTTTCTTAGAACAACATTCCTTTTATGAGTTTAATTTGGCCTGTGTAGAACATTAAATAGATGTGAATTAATATATTTTTTGACACATTTTATCTAATAATTTTAAATATATTACTAATGAAAATTAAAAAAAGAAACTCATATTGGATCGATAGTATTTTTTCATTCCCCTGATTCATCCTTTTGCAATTTTTCCCTCAAGATTTTACGCTCTTCTGGTCCTAGATCAGAAATAATCCTATTGAGCTTCTTCATTTTGTGGCTCTTCATGATACACAGTAAACAATACATATTAGTTAAACTTACATATAGTTCAAAAATAATATTTTTTGTAAAGAATTTACAAAGAACTTGCCTTTTTTTGCTTTTCTTGATGTGTTATCAGTATTTTTGTTACTTGATCTCTTTCCAGTCATTTCTTTATCAATTTGAAACTTGTACCATATCATTCATTAATATATTTATAAAAAATTGTCAATTTTTCAAGTAAAAAAAAAATCTCAAGAAACCGATGCGCTGTCCATTCTGTACGCACCGACGTCGGTGCATAGAAGTATTATAAACACATTGCAAAAACAGTATAATAGACTGTATGGTGCTCTATTTCAACAAGGAGCGTTGGTGTGTTACATGTTAACCACCGCACCAATTAACACAGACAAAAAAATAAAAATCGTCGTGTTAGTTTTTGTAGCATAAACCGGTGCCATATTTTACATATGGCGCACTGATAAAAAAAATGTTTTTAATTTTTTATCACAGTACTTTCATGGTGCGCTGGGATAATATAACGCACCAGTGTGCTAGGTTACGTAGGGTGCACCGATGAAAAAAAAATATGTTTTTTTTAAGTCACGCAAGGGCCGACATGGATTGGGATCCGACTATGCAAGTCGTCACATGGGTTGGATGTCTTAGGCCTATATATAGCAATACAAACCCTATAAATCTAAAATGAAAAGCCATAATTATTAAATCATAAAAAGAGGGAGAAGAAAGGGAAGAAACAAAAAGAACGTAGGGTTTGTTTCTAAAAATGGATAATTTTTTTTTATATTTTGTGCGAAACAGCACGTTCGCGGTGTGCCATAATGAACAGAGTACACCGGTGCCATATTTTACATATAGCCCACTGATAAAAAAAAATGTTTTTTAATTTTTTATCGCACAGTACTTTCACGGTGCGCTCGAATAATACAACGCACTGGTGTGTTCAGATAATACAACACACCAGTGTGCTACATTACGTTAGGCGCACCGATGAAAAAATAATAATAATAATTCACGCAAGGGCCGAAATGGATTGGGATTCGACTATGCAGGTCATCTCATGGGTTGGATGTCTTACGCCTATATTTCACAATACAAACCCTATAAATATAAAATGAAAATCCATAATTCTAAATTCACAGAAAGAGGGAGAAGAAAGGGCAGAAACAAAAAGAATGTAGGGTTTGTTTCTAAAAATCGATTTTTTAAATTTTGTGCGAAACTGCACGTTCGCGGTGCTCCATAATGAAATAGCGCATCGGTGCCATATTTTACATATGGTGCACTGATAAAAAAAATGTGTTTTTTGATTTTTTATCACACAGTATTTTCACGGTGCACTGGTATAATACAGCACACTGGTGCATTAGGCTACATCGGGCGCACCGATGAAAAAAATCTATTTTTTTTTTAAATTCACGTAAGGGCTAACATGGATTAGGATCCGAATATGCAATTCATCTCGTGGGTTGGATTTTTTAGTCCTATATTTAGCAATACAACCCCTATAAATCTAAAATGAAAAGCCCTAATTCTGAAATCATAGAAAGAGGAAGAAGAAATGGCAGAAACAAAAAGAATATAGAGTTTATTTCTAAAAATGGATTTTTTTTTTTTTTGTTTCTGGAAATGAAAAAAAATGAAATTTTTTCCTTACTGCGTAAAAAAAAAAGCAGAAAAACTAAAAAAAAAATAAACATTGAATTTTTTTTTTACTGCATAAAAAAAACTACAGAAAAAGTAAAAAAAAACAATAAACTTTAATCACAAGATTGTTTGAAATTCTATACTACAAGGCTTGAATAATCAAAGGTTTGGAATTATGGTTGCCTAAATACTTCTGTTCGAACATATTTCCCTGCTCCACAGTGCTCTCGTGCTCTGTTTGCTCTAGGTATGTCTCCTGCAAATCTCTGGCTGAAAATTTTTGCAAAAATACTGAAATAATGAAAAGTGTTTAGTATTTAAAGAATTTTTTTATGAAATTGGATTTTCAAAAATATTTTGCCGCCCATTTTTCAATTTACTACTTTTTTTTCACTTAAAGAAAATAGAGTTGCATTTTTTTTATTTGTGGTTATTCGTCACCGGTGCGTCACTTAATATCACCGCACCGGTATGTCAGTTTATAAAACGACACCGGTGCGCATTAACTAAAATGCACTGGTGCGGTTATCTGTACACTAGCACCGATAACAAGAAGTCCATTTTGAAGGCACTGAAATTACTTTTAGGTGTGTGCACCAAAATTTATTGTTGATTTTGCTAAAATGCAGGGAGAAAATATCATAATTATATTGAATGGACAATTCTTCAAAATCCATCTCATTCCATAATATTTGTCAAATTCCATCGCAGAGTTATCCCTATCCATCTCGAGACGTAATATTTACTTCAGATTTTATTCATATTTTCATTATCTAATTAAATTTATGTTTTTTATCCATGTCAATCATGCACAACCTAATTAAATTTATAATGTACACAAATTTGCAAGTTCATGCAGATTCAGCATCGAGTTGAGATGCACAAAATATTCAAAGTACAACTCCAAAACGTCAAAAGCTCTTATCAGGAGATGCATACTGCAAGGCGCATTTGGTAGATGAAAATGGACAGCTGCTTCACCCTGCCAATTGTAACAATATTGCATCTTCTAGCCACAATCTTGGGAAAATGATGGTAATAATTATAATTGTTTGGTATATTTATTAATGTAATTATTTCAACGTCAAATCAATTAATCATGCAATATTGTCAACGTGGTTACTAATTGATATCATATATTTTGTATTAATCATGTTCAAATATTTTTTTTTAAATTATTAGGATTCTAGTGATGATGAGTGACCTACCTACCATCTTCCGTTGCACCCCACGAAAATTTCAAATCGAGAGAAGACTGAATTAAGAGAAAAAATCAGAGAGGAACGATACCAAAAATGGTTGAATCAACCACTGATTCAATTCCTGCTATGTCCAGATTCATCAATTAGGAATGACTACAGCAAAAGTATTTCTTCACAAGCTGGCAATGGAGGAAATCAAATAGAGGTTGGTATGGATGATTACTTAAGGGATATGACTACCATGGAGACAATTTTGTTAGATGCATTCTGAAACGATGATCAGCTAGGGGATGATGCTCACATCACTGACACCTTTTTCGAAAGTCTTAAATTTGCTTCCACCACCCCTCTCTTTGGACCTGGTGGTTAGCCAAAATCTACCCAGTTGGGGACAACGATGTTACAATACAACTTGAAAGCAAATTTTGGCTTTTCTAATGCATGTTTCTCGGAAATTTTGAGGTAAGTTACCATAAAGTACTCCATTATATAAATTTGAAATATAATCAATACACTGCAATGAACATTACAAATGGTAAATTTTATGAATGTTAATAATTATATCGACATTAATGGACATTTATTAATATATTTTTCCATGATCACCAACTACAAGTTATTCAAATATAAGGTTCTTCTGAGTGGTAATGTCTTGCCTGGTAGATACGAAGAGGTAAAGAAATTGTTGAAAATGTTGGGTGTTGAGTACATATCATATCATGCATGTCCAAATGATTGTATTCTATATATAGGAGAATATGCAGACAAAGAGATGTGCCCAAAATGTGGGCATGACAGGTATGATAAATCAGAAAAGAAGGGTAAATCATGTACTGGTCCTCCTTTTAAGATATTAAGGCACGTGCCTATAATCCCAAGGATTCAAAGGCTCTTTCATTGCAAAGAATTAGTTATGTTGCAAAGATGGCATGTCTCCCACAAAAGTGAGTTGGGAGTTATGCGAATCCCAACTAATTCAATATCCATGAAGCATATAGAGGATACATGATTCAAGGATGAAGTAGGAAGTTTACAACTCAGCATAGCCATGGATGGCGTCAACCCATATTCCCTCCAGAACACCAACTATTATGTTTGGCCTATAGTAGTGATCAAAAAAAATATCCCCCGATGGTTGTCCATGAAGAATGAACATCTTATGTTGGCTCTCATAGTCCTTGGTAGAAGACAAGTGAAGAATATGGATGTCTACTTACAACCATTGGTAGATGAATTGAAGGAATTATGGGATGGGATAAATGTATACGATGTATCAAGACCCATCGCAGTAGAGAGGAGTTTTACGTTGTATGCCATATGTGCTTACACGACACATGATTATCCAGGCTTAGGAGTTTGCTCTAGTAAATTACATGTTTCATTTATTGATTTGTTTATATACATAACAATATTATTTCACATATTAGTTATTTAATTCGTTGTAATATTTGTTCTGATATTCATGATATTTTTTAATGCGCCATGCATATTAATTGTATATAATAATCTCGCAAGTCTTGTAACAAAAGGGTATTTTGGATGTAAATGTTGTGGACCTTCTCTGAAAGCTAGATGCTCCAAGGACCTACGAAAGGGAGTGTATGATTGCTCCAGGGTATTCCTCCAAGTAACCAACCGCACTGTACTTTTAAAAAGAAATTAAAATAACACGGTGCGCCTTCGGTACCACCCCGGAACTAGTGCGGATACCATTAGCACCGGTTTAATAGCCCGCACAGTTGGCCCTGTCAAAATGCGAAATGTGGTGCGCTAAAAAAATTACCCGCCCCGGGGCATATATTTAAGTCAACACACCGTGTTGTCGCTATTCCACATGGTCAACGGTGCAGTCGAGTAAACGGTGGCACTGCACTTTTAAAAAAAAATTAAAATAACACGGTGCACCTATCAGTACTGCCCCCAGAACTAGTGCGGATATTGTTAGCATCGGTTGTAGTGCAGCCTGTAAATTTACAGGCAGCACCGCAAACCGGTGCGAGCCAAACGGCTTGAACGCACCGCGCGACAATTTTTTTTTCTTTTAAATGGATAATTTTAAGGTTATTTGAAATTATAATTTTCTAAAAGGCTTAATTATGTAAAAAAAAGAAAAATACCTGTACATTTAGTCATTGAGGAGGCATATTGGCTGTATAATTTGCAAAAGAAAATTTGCCCACCGTTTTGCAAAATTCAAGCTAGAGATTGGTGGGAAATTCACAGCAGTAGTGCGTGTAATGGGTGCAATGGGAGCACTGATGTCAGGGTAGCTCAAACAAGGATAAATTGCACCAGTGCTTGAGAGCTCTGGAGCACTGAGAAAAGTAAAAAATGTGATTTTTTGGCCGTAATTTTTTTTTTATTTAACCCTGTTCCGGTGTGCGGGTTTTTTATGGGTGCACCAGTGCATTTTCTTAAGACCGCACTGGGCAGTTTTTGTTTTGGTGTGCTTTTTTATGAGGCACCGGTGTGGAAGAGTTGTAAAGCACCGATGCGCTACAATAATACGATGCACTATGCGAGTGTGTACAGAGCACACACTGTCTGGTGTGCTAATTTTTTGTGCGCACCGGTGCTTTCTCTTGTTGAACGCACTGGTGCGGTTTACGATGATAAGCGCATCAAACGAAAAAAATCCGCAAAAACCTCTACCCACCAACCTCCTCTAGTATCCTCCGCTAGAAATAGATGTCTGGGGTATTTTTATAAGGGGTTCCTCAAAAACATCTGCTAGAGGGTCTTTTCCTTGCAGTGTAAACACATGTATTTTCAATTTTGAGCATAATGAAAAAGAGGGACATGCCATTGGGAGCTAGACTAGGAGATGTAGCCCAGGAGGGGTGAACTGCTTCATCATGCTTGCTATGTAAATCTTATGTGTGATGTTATTTATCTGTTACACACTATTGTTCAATGTTATTTAAGCTTATTTACATGCTTAAAACTCAAAAATTCATCTATGTTTCATGGTTAAATTACGCATTCCTTAAGCAAACAAGTGGATACAAATTGTACATGTTTTATAACTGAAAAGACACTTAGCACAACAAACTAATATAGTCATTTCAGATCAACTGAGATCCCTTCAGCAGATATTACATGGCCCAAATATTCAATCTTTTTTTTGTAAAAATCACATTTTCTAAATTTGGTGTAGAGATAATGTTCCCGCAACAATTTCAATACCAAGTGCAAATGATCTTTGTGTTCTTCCATATTTTTAGAGTAGATTAGTATATCATCAATAAAGATTAAAGCAAATTTATCCAGAAATGGGTGAAAGATGCAATGCATCATACTCATGAATTTTTTTGGTGCATTGATTAATTTGAATGGTAGTGCCACAAATTCGTAATGCTTGTACTTCGTACGAAAAGCTATTTTGAATATATCCTCATCCTTAATCCGTATCTGGTGATACGCAGATCTCAGGTCAATATTTTAAAATACCTTTGCTCCTTTTACCCGATCAAAAGGATCGTCTATACATGGCAATGGATATTTTTTTTTACAATAAGCATATTAAGCTGTCGGTAATCCATGCACATCCGCATCATACCGTCTTTATTTTTAATGAACAACACTGGTGCTCCAAAATGGGACACACTTGGTTAAATATACCCTTTTTCCAATAGTTCTTGTAGCTGCATTTTTAATTCTTTCAAATTAGGAAAACTCATTATGTATGGTGCTTGCGACACAGACGTTGCTCCGAGTAGTAATTCTATAGTGAAATCAATATCTCTTTTTGGGGGTAATCCCGGAATATTTTCAGGAAATACATCCATAAAATCTTAAAGAACTGGAATATTTTACAACATAAGGGTCTTTTCTTTGGAGTTAGTAAACCCCACCTGAATATTATAAATTTGACACCATTTTCTAATGCATTTATCCAGCTGAGATGTTGTGATGGGGCACAATTGAAGTGGTTTCTTAATTCCTTGTAATTCTTGACGAGTACCATTTTCTGCTTTAAAATGGATTATTTTCTTCTTACAATCTACTAGTGACCAGCATCTTTCTAACTAGTCCATTCCCAACAAAATATCTTAGGAGCCCAAAGGTAGAATATTCATTTCAATAGTTATATGTTGTCTTCCTAATTCCAAGATTCAATCCGAGATTTTAGCATTAACTCTTCTCTTTGCTCTAGTAGCCAATTGTACCAACCAGTGACTTTTAAATTTTTGGATTTACAGTTTACATTTTTCAACTACTCAAGGGTTTATATAACTTCAACTAGCACCAGGATCAACCAAAATGGAAACATTTTGGGAATGTAACTTACCTTCCAGTTCTATCATGGTTGGCTGGAAATCTGCTTGTCGATCTTCTAGTGCAACGTTGATCCTCGATATTTTTGGTGCTACATCCCCTACTATAAATTCCTCTTGCATATTGGTTGGAACTTCATTCCTTCCATGATGAGGGAAATTCTTAAATTAATGTGCCTCACCACATCCCCAACATTGTAGTGGTGGTTTCTACTGGGACTGTTCATAATCTGGCCTGTTGGATGCTTCAGTAGGCCTTTCATCAACTGATCATTTGGTATTTTTATTATTTTTCCCAAATTGTCTATTTTTTGGGTTCCTTGCATCATTTTTATAATTCCCTGGTCTGCTACTTTTAAAATTTGAAGTACCCATCTGCCCTTTCTTTGGTGGCCAATTTGTTCCAACTTCACCTTTCACCTTGGACTACTCGTATCACATTCATGCTTTTTGAATCATCTCATCCATATTCTTTGGATTCACGAATTTGATCCTCTCCTTCATATGAGCCGATAGGCTACTCAAGAATCACTGAACTTTTTCTTTTCCAACTCTCAAATTGGTATGTACCTTAACAAGGAGGTAAATTTAGTGATTAACTCATCCATAGAGTGTCGGCCCAACCTTAATTCGTGAAACTCTAGATATTTTTCATCATAAAATCACTCTGTTAGGTACTTTACCCTTAAAATACTACTATAGATCGTCCCAAGTCACATTTTGGTCTTCAATTCCCTGCACATTTTTCACCTCCTCCCATCATAATGTGGTTTTTTTCTACAATTGATAAATAGCCAAGCGAGCTTTGAGCTTGTTGTTATATTCATATACTTGAAATTATTTTTTCATATTAATTAGCCATGCTTCTACTACTTCCTTAGCCTCTCCATCGAAAGTAGGAGGTTTAATTTTCCGAAATTCACCTTATAAATTCACTTTATGTTTCTTCATCTCCTATTGTTCTGAAGCATTTCTAGACTCTGCTTCATTGTAGGCTTTGTTTTTGTTAGTTCACTGAGAAAGACTCCCTTCCAGATTATCATTAACTTGTTGATGTTTTTCTCCTTCTTCATGGGTGTCCCTTTCTGGACTAGGCTATGCTATAGGATGATTCTGCTTATCCAAGAGACCCTTGAGTAGCCTCTCTTGTTCCCTCATCAACCTTTAATTGTCACTTCGTACTCGAATCATTTCTGTCTAGAGTTGTTGCACTGTATCTAACAATCGGGTTTTCTGACGTTGGTGTTCCTCCAGTAACCTACTAATTTGTTGGTGTTGATCCATGCTCAATTGTACCCACATTTCTAGGTTAATGTCTAGATTAGGCTGGGAATGGGTTTCCCCTGTAGTTCTCGGTGTTTGATGGCTAGATCCTCTTGTCATTGGAACTTATCAATAATACCTATCACTATGCATTGAATTAACAAAATTGAAAGACACCGAAAGTTAGTTGGCCCACTCTGGCCCAGCATGAGAACCACGCTCTCATACAACTTGTGACATCCTCCCCTATATATATATATATATATATTATTGCAATTACACACTTTATGTTAAATTTCAATATAATATATAATATATATTTATATTATCACAGCATGTAAAACATGTTAGATGCTTATACCAAATGTATTGAATGTCAATACAATATATAATATATATTTATATTATCACGGAATTTAAAACATGTTAGACGCTTATACAAAATGTAATTTATATGCATATATCATATATTTAACACCACGACATGTAACTATGTATATGCACGCACAATTTAAATTTGAACTTAATGTTGGCATGGTTATAAGACTTGGCTCTAGGCGTTAATCCCTACATGTCATTGATTATTGAACTTTGCACTGTCATGGATTATTAATAAACTAGGTGTGTATAGTGTTGAATCGAGATTTGGTTTAATTATTTTAATATGTTCACACTTGGCATCCGGTCATTCCGATCACCCATCCACTCATCTCCCAATACTAATCCACCCTCATTTACTATGGGCGCATGGCAGATGTTGATTGTGCTGGCTAATGGGTTCAATACTGGTCGTTGATTCGCAATACCTAGATCCAACGATGGATAGAGTTGTGAAGTGGGCTTAGGGTAACCACCACCGTGCTTGCACAACATTTGTCATTGTGCTCCTATGGCTTTCTAATCTGAAAACTACCTTTGTTTCCTCTATTGAACTTCTCCAGCGATAATGAGGATTCTATTTCCTTCTCCAGGCATAACATGCATACGACGTTATCGTTTTTCCTGAAGTTTACATTGCTTGTTTTATTTTTAAAGCCCTTGTTATTTACTACGATTTTGAGTCGAACAGCCATGCAAATGGGGTCAGCTTCTTCAACCAGCTCAACGGGAATTATACAGGTATTCGTAGGTATTTAAATATATATTCCATTTTTTACATATCATTTTTCATACCCTAGAGAATTTTTTTATTTTTTTTAATCGTAATTTATTTCAAGATTTAACCATTTCTGTGTTTAATTTTGTGTTTAGGAGATAACTCTGTGGTGCTCGATGGTTTCCCTTTGGTGTTTGGTTTTGTTTTTCACTTGTCTACAAGTCCAAAAATCCTCACCTTCTGTGTTCTTTGAGGGTTGGAAACCAAGTAGGTGTATTCCTTTCTCTTGTTTCCATTCATTCTAGTTTACCCAAAATCTCCCTAAATTATGCTCTCACACTTCCTGTACTTGTTTTCTCTACATGCAAGGGTTCAAAGCAAAAAATAATGGAGGACAACTCAGTTTCCTTGTGCTCTACCTCGGTGGCCTCCACAGGTAAGCTAAATTCCCTTAGCCATAAATTTATAGTTATCAAGTTTATATTTAGGGTTGTTTCTGAGGTTTAAACCCTACGTTGTATAGGTTCCGGGATTCGGCCCTTTCATTGCATGAGCCAATCTTTAATTCCTCTTCATGAGAAATGATTCTCGAACCGTATTAAAGGAAAATCCTCAGAACTAATATTTTCCATAGTTAAATATTATTTTCTTTTCTTGAAGCTCGCAGTCGTTATGCCATACATAAGAGTTTTTAGTTGTATAAGCTTTATTTTAATCTGTCAAATTCTCGAGGGTTTGTCCCTAAGTTATAATGTACTTTTATGATTTAATTCCAGTGCTTTAATTTAACTCTAGAACAGTTTTCCAATGTGGTTGGAAGCAGGAGGGATTGTATTTTGGTTCTGTATTTGAAATGAGCTCCAGAGAGGACATAATATAATTTCATTATCTGAGTAACTATTTTTATTTTAGTTCAATATACTATGTTACTATTTCCTTATTTCCAGTTTCATCTCGTATTATGTGTTTTCATAACCTCCCCCCAGTTATCTAACAGAGTTTGTTCATTATGTAATCTAAGAATTATACGGCCAGAGGACCATGAACCATGCTCTGTTATTTTACGAAGCTCGGGTTCTAAACCTTGAAGTCTAAGCTTCCTTTCTCATGTTACTATAAATTTTGTATAAGCAGTTTTCAATTAACTTTCACAGCTTGCACTTACAGTAGATCTCTTTTTTTGTAATGTATCTTCCCATGTAGATTGTAATCCATTTTTCTCGATACAAATTACTATTTTTGTTTATTACTATCTTATCAGGGTTTAGGAATAATTATTTGGTTGTTCAAAGTTTTTCCTATCTGTGTTCTCTATTGTTTTAGTATGTATAAATATAACTATTCATAGATTTCTGAAAAATCATTCTTTACAAAGATTTACAATGTTTACAGCAAGATCTTCTATATATCTTCTCTATAGACTGAATTATGCCAAAACTGTCTTCTATCTAGATTATTTTAGGTTAACTCAATCTTTACTGAAATGACATAATTAGTTTATCTGATAACCTTTTCCAAAGTAAAATCAACACAGAAAACATATATACAATTCTCTTTTTTCATTGTCTTTCCTAAATCTTAACTAGAAATCTCAAGTACTTATCTCAGTTTTTGGTCCAACTGGTTTTGTGCCACCCTACCATGAGCGAGGCTATTATGTCCTCTTCTCCCCCCGTGCTCTGCACCATAGACTAAGGCAACAATTTTCTCCAAAAATTAGGCCTCGGGACCTCTGTCGAGCCTACACTTCTATCGAGTTATAGAGCTCCACTGGTTCTAAGCCAGCTCTCGACAACTCTTCCCTACAACCATATGTTGTAAACCCTATTTCTTTTCTCTTTGAGTAGAACCCCTTCCCCTTCTCAAGATTTCCTTTTATCCTCTTGGGGAAGGTAACTGTAAAAAATTCCTCTACCCTATTTACTTTGGAATCTTGGAAACTTTACCAATCAATTAACAACCACTAAATGCAATTTATTCATAAACAAAAAATAGGATTCAAGTCCACTAACGAATAGCCATATTCATTAATCTCTTTTACTAACAACCAAGCAAATGTATCTTTATGACAGTGATTTAAACATAATGTTTAAAAAATAAACTGGATGATACATTTTCCCCCTAAGTGGTTTACTTCGTTGTAGCAAACATTTCAGGATATGCTTCTCGTATAGAGTTTTTGTCCTCCCAAGTAGCCTCCTCTGGGAAAAATTGTTTCCATTGCACTTTAACTTGGGGGATGACTTGCCTCTCGAGCATTATTTTTTTCTAATCGAGAATACATTGAGGTTCTACCTGAAATTTGTCATCTGGTTCTACCTATAGGGAGAAATTTTTCATAATTAATTTAATTAATGATTCTTCTTTTCTAGAATTCATATTGCAATCATAACTTTCATGTATGCTCTGCTAGTGTATAACATTTTTGGGGTTGTGTACATATCATTTCAGTAATGATACATGAATCACGTTGTGCACCAATATGTGGCTAGGAAATGCTAGCCAATAGGCTACCAGCCCTACCTATTTCAATATTTGGAAAGGTCCATAGTATCTGGTAGCTAATTGGGCACAAGTATTCCATCTTAAGGTGCTCTTCTTAGGTTTTATTCTCACATAAACATGGTCACCCACTTCAATTTCTCGAAAATTTATTTTCCAGTCGGCATAAATCTTCTGCCTGTCCTCAGCCACCTTTAAATTCTGTCTAATGTTTCTCACTTCATGCTCCATTTCCTCTAGCATTTCTGGTCCAAGCATCAGTTTGGTTTCTGGACTGATCTAGTTTATGTGGGTCTATCATTTTCTTTCATACAATTCCTCAAAAGGATTCATCTTGAGGGATTCCCATTATCCATTGTTGTAGGTGAATTCTAACAGATGTAAATACTTTTTCCACTTTTTGGGTTGTTCCATCACATACATGTGTAGAATGTCCTCTAGTATTTGATTCACCCTCTCGGTCTGTCCATCCATTTGAGTATGATAGGCTATACTAAACTGGATTTGTGTCCCCAAACCAGTGAACAGTGCTTTCTAGAAAGCTGAGGTGAACTTTACATCTCGATCTGAGATGAAAATTCTTGGAATGTTGTGCAGTATAAATATCTCCATCATGAAGATGTCGCCAATTTGTACAATATTTTAAGTCGACTGAACTGGTATGAAATGAGCTACCTTGTTGAGTCTGTCCACCACCACCATAATTGAATCATTGTATCTTTTTCTTCTCCGTAGGCTAGTGATGAAATCAAGGGAGATGACTTCCCACTTCCATTATGGTACAAGAATGGGCTGAAGCAATCGTGTTGGATGTTGGTGCTCCACCTTAACTTGCTAACACTCCAAAAATTTATTCAAGTATTCAGCAATGTTCTTATGCATCCCATGCCAGAAATAGTCCTTTTTAATTGTTGTTAACATCTTCTGGTATCCGAGATTTCCAACATAGGAACTATGATGATATTCATACAAAATCATCTCCTTCAAGCTCATATGATTTTGAATACATATCTTCCCTCGAAATATTAAAATTTGTTTATCATTAATTCCATAATATAATTTCTTTCCTTTTTTTCTTCCTCTCTTTCTTGCAGCCATAAGAATTGATACTCTGGGTCTCTCTTTGCTATCCCCATTATTTTCTCCTGGAACTTAAATTCTGCTTGATTGAATCAAAGTTCATTGATGCAATGTAGTTTCCTACTTAAAGCATCCACTACTCGATTCTCTTTACCTCTTACATGTTGAATGTCAAAATCAAATTCACTTAGGAACGCATTCCATCTCACTTGACGGGCATTCAAATCAAATTTTTTAAAGTATTTGGTCGAGCTACTATGGTCAATTCTTAGCACAAACCTTTTCCCCAACAAGTAATGTCTCCAACCCCGAAGAGCATGTACTACTGTAGTCAACTCTAAATCATAAGCAGAGTATCGTTTTTCATGGTCCTTTAGCTTCCTGGATTCATATGCTATTGCCTTGCCATCTTGTGTCAATACTTCTCCTACCCCATCCTTACAAGCATCAGTGCAGACTTTAAATTCTTTGTTTGGGCCAGTAACTTTCAACACAGGAGCAGTGGTTAATAGTTCTTTTAAACATTCAAAACAGACTTGACATTCATTAGTCCACTTAAAAACTCGCCCCTTCTGCTGCAAGGAAGTAATAGTAAATTCTATCTTAGAGAAGCCTTCGATGAATCACCAGTAGTAACTAGCTAAGCCCATGAAAGAACGTATGTCTGCTACATTTCTGGGAACTTTCCATTCCATAATTATTTTTATCTTTTTGGAGTCTACCGAGATCCCTTCAATAGATATTACATGGCCCAAATATTGGATCTGTTCTTTGTAAAAATCACATTTGCTAAATTTGGCGTAGAGCTAATGTTCCCGCAACATTTTCAACACCAAGCGCAAATTCTCTTTCTGTTCTTCTATATGTTTAGGGTAGATCAATATATCATAAATAAATATTAAAAAAAAATTATTCCAAAATGGCTGAAAGATGGCATGCATCAGACTCATGAATGTTTTTGGTGCATTGGTTAATCTGAATGTTAGTACCACAAATTCGTAATGTATGTGCCTAGTACGAAAGGATATTTTGGATATGTCGTCATCCTTAATCCGTATCTAGTGATACCCAGTTATCAGGTAAATATTTGAAAATACATTTTCTCCTTTTACCTAATCAAAAGCATTGTCTATATGTGGCAATGGATATTTGTGTTTGACAGTCAGCTTATTAAGCTGTCAATAATCCATGCACATCCCCATCATACCATCTTTATTTTTAACGAACAACACTAGTGCTCCCCAAGTGGACACACTTGGTCAAATATACCCTTTGTCCAATAGTTCTTGTAGCTGCATTTTTAATTCTATCAACTCATGCACACTCATTCTATATGGTGCTCATGACACAGGCATTCCTCCGGGTAGTAATTCAATAGTAAAATCAATATCTCTTTTTGGGGGTAATCTAGGAATATTTTCAAGAAACACGTCCATAAAATCCTGAAAGACTGAAATATTTTCCAACATAGGGGTCTTGTCTTTGGAGTTAGTGAACCCCACCTGAATAGCATAAATTTGACACCCTTTTCTAATGCATTTAACCAGCTGAGATGCTATGATGGGGCGCAATTGAAGTGGTTTCTTAATTTCTTGTAATTCTTGACGAGTACCATCTTTTGCCTTAAAATGGATGTTTTTCTCCTTACAATCTACTAGTGGCTAAGTCTTTCTAACCAATCCATTCCAAAAAAAATTCTTAGGAGCCAAAGGTAGAATATTCAATTCAACAATTATATGTTGTCTTCCTATTTCCAGAATACAATCCGAGATTTTAGCATTAACTCTTCTCTTTTCTCTAATAGCCAATTGTACCAACCATGGAATTTTCAATTTCTAGCTTTGCAGTTTAGATTTTTAAACTACTCGAGGGTTTATGTAACTTAAACTGGCACCAGGATCAACCAAAATGGAAATAGTTTGGGAATGTAATTTACCTTCCAGTTCTATCATGGTTGGATGGAAATCTGCTTATTGATCTTCTAGTGCAGCATTGATACTTGGTATGTTTCGTGCTACATCCCCTACTATAGATGGCTCTTGCAGATTGGCTGTAACTTAATTCCTTCCACGATGAAGGAAATTCTTAAAGTAATGTGCCTCACCACATCCCCAACATTTTAGCGATGGTTTCAGGGACTGTCCATGATCTGGCATGTTGGATGCTTCAGTAGGCCTTTCATCAACTGACCATTTGGGATTTTTCTAATTTTTCCCAAAGTGTCTATTTTCTCGGTTCCTTGTAGCATTATAATTTCTTGCTCTACTACTTTTAAAATTTGAAGTACCCTTCTGCCCTTTCTTTGGTGGCCAATTTCTTCCAACTTCACCTTTTGCCTTGGACTGCTAGTAGCAAATTCGTGCTTTTCGAATCATCTCATCCATAGTCTTTGGATTCATGAATTCAATCCTCTCCTTCATAAGAGCTAGTAGGCTACTCAAGAATCGTTTAACTTTTTCTTTTTCATCTCTCAAATATGGTACGTACATTAACAAGGAGGTAAATTTAGTGATGAAATAATCCATAGAAAGTTGGCCCAACCTTAAGTTGTGAAACTCTCGAGATTTTTCATCACAAAATTGCTCTGTTAGGTACTTATCCTTAAAATACTGCTGGAACTCGTCCCAAGTCACATTTTGGTCTTCAATTATCCGTACATTTTTCACCTCCTCCCAACATAATGTGGCTTTTTCTCGCAATTGATAAATAGCCAAGCAAGCTTTGAGCTTGCTATTATATTCATAGACTTGAAAATATTTGCTCATATTAATTATACATGTTTTTTCTACTTCCTCAGCCTCTCCATGGAACCTAGGAGGTTTAATTTCCGAAATTCACCTTGTAACTCCACTTTTTGTTTCTTCATCTTCTGTTGTTCCGAAGCATTTCCAAACTTTTCTTCATTGTAGGTTCTATTTTTGTCACTTCGCTGAGTTTGACTCCCTTTCAAATTATCATTAACTTGTTTTTTTTTTCTCCTTCTTCATGGGTGTCCCTTTCTGACTAGGTTGCGTTGTAGAATGATTCTTCTTATCCAAGAGACTCTGAAGTATCATCTCTTGTTCCCTCATAAACTTTTCATTATCGCTTCGTACTCAAATAATTTCTGTCTAAATTTGTTTCACTGTATCTAACAATCGGGTTGTTTGACGTTGTTGTTCCTCCAGTAACCTACTATTTTGTTGGTGTTGATCCACACTCAATTGTACCCACATTTCTGGGTTAATTTTTGGATTAGGCTGGGAATGGTTTTCCCCTATATTTCTTGGTGTTTCTTGGCTATATCCTCTCCTCATTGGAGCTTATCAATAATTCCTGTCACTATGCACGGAATTAATAAAAATGAAAGACACCCAAAGTTAGTTGGCCCACTCTAGTCCAGCATGCGAACCACACTCTGATACCACTTATGACATCCTCCCATATATATATATATATATATATATATATATATATATATAAATATTACAGTTACACACTTTATTTTGAATGTCAATACAATGTATAATATATATTTATATTATCACGGCATGTAAAACATATTAGACGCTTATATCTAATGTATTGAATGTCAATACAATATATAATATATATTTATATTATTACAGCATGTAAAACATGTTTGACACTTATGCAGAAAGTAATTTATATACATATATCATATATTTAACACCACAACATGTAACTATGTATATGAACATGTAATCATATAAATTCGAACTTATTGTTGGCGTGGTTATAAGACTTGGCTCTAGGCGTTAATCCCAACAACTCATTGATTATTAAACTTTCCACTATCATGGATTATTAATCAACTAGACACGTATAGTATTGAATCAAGATTTAGTTTAATTATTATAATCTGCTCACACTTGGCATCCAGTCATTCCGATCACCTATCCACTCGTCTCTCGGTAATCCACCCTCGTTTATTGTGAGCGCATGGTAGTTGTCGATTGTGTTGTCTAATGGGTTCAATACTAGTCGTTGATCCTCAAGACCTAGATCCAACGACAGATAGAGTTGTGCAGTGGGCTTAGGATAACCACCTGACCCAAGCACAGGGCTCACACCTCATTTGTCATTGTGCTCCTATGGCTTTATGCGCTGCAAACTACCTTTGTTTCCTATGTTGAAATTATCCAGCGATAATGAGGATTCTACCTCCTTCTCTAGGCATGAAATGCATACAACATTATTGTTTTGCCTATAGTTTACGTTGCTTGTTTTATTTTTAAACCCCTTGTTATTTAGTGCAATTTTGGTTCAAGTGGCCATGGAAATGGGCTCGAATTCTTCACGCAGCTCAACAGGAATTATACAAGTATTCACAGGTATTTAAATACAGTTTCCATTTGTTACATATCATTGTTTAGACCCTAGAGAATATTGTTTTTCCATTTTATCGCAAGTTTTTTTGAGATTTAACCATTTTTTGTTTAATTTCATGTTCAGGAGATAACTCTGTGGTGCTCAAGGGCTTCCCTGTGATGTTTGGTTTTGGTTTTCACTTGTCTGCAAGTCCACAGAGCGTCACCTTCCATGCTCACCGAGTGCTGGAAACCAGGTAGGTTTATGCCTTTCTCTTGTTTCCATTCATTCTAGTTTACCCAGAATCTCCCTAAATTATGCTCTCATGCTTTCTGTACTTGTTTTCTCTGCATGCAAAGGTTGGAAGCACCTAGTAATGGAGGACAACTCAGTCTCCTTGCGCTCTACCTCAGTGGCCTCCACAGGTAAGCTAAATTCCCTTACCTATATATTCATAGCTATCAAATTTATCTTTAGGGTTGTTTTTTAGGGCTAAACCCTCTATTGTACAGGTTCTGGGATTCGCCCCTATCATTGCATGAGTCAATATTTAATTCCTCTTCAAGAGAAATGGTTCTCGAAGTGTATTGAAGGAAACTCCTCAGAAGTGATATTTTCTAGATCTAAAGACCATTTTCTTTTCATGACGCTCGGGTCATTACACCATACATAAGATTTTTTAGTTGTATAATCTTATTTCTAATCTGTGAAATTTTCAAGGGTTTTTCCTTAAGTTATAATGTACTTCTCTTATTTAATTCTAGTGCTTTAGTTAACTCTAGAAAAAATTTCCGATTTTGTTGGAAGCAGGAAGGTTTGTATTTTGGTTATGTATTTGAAATGAGCTCCACAGAGGACATAATAGAATTTCATTATCTGAGTAAATGGTTTTTTTTTTAGTTCAATATACTGTGTTACTATTTACTTCTTTTTAGTTTTATCTCGCATTATGTGTTTTCAGAACCTCCCCCTGGTTATCTAAAAGAGTTTCTTCATTATGTAATCTAAGCATTAGACAACCAGAGGACCATGAACCCTGCTCACCCTGATATGTTCTTTTACAGAGCTCGGGTTTAAAACCTTGAGGTCTTAGCTTCCTTTTTCAAGTTACTGGAAATTTTGTGTAAGCAGTTTTCAATTAACTTTCATAGGTTGCACTTACAACAGATCTCTTTTTTTGTAATGTATCTTTCCATGTAGTTTGTAATCTGTATTTTTCAATACAAATTACTATTTTTTTAAATTAATATCTTATTAGGGTTTAGGAACAATTATTTGGCTGGTTAGATTTTTTCTTATCTGTGTTCTCTATTGTTTTAGTATGTATAAATATAACTATTCTTAGATTTCTAAAAAAATCATTCTTTACAAAGATTTACAATGTTTAGAGCAAGTTCTTCTATATATCTTTTCTATAGGCTAAATTATGCCAAAACTGTCTTCTCTCTATCTTATTTTATATTAACTCAATCTTTACTCAAATGACATAATTAGTTTATCTGATAACCTTTTCCCAAGTAAAATCAACACAGAAAACATATATATAATTATCTTTTTTCATTATCTTTCGTAAAGCTTAACCAGAAATCTCGAGTACTTATCTTAGTTTTTGGTCCAACTGATTTTGTGCCATCCTACCATAAGCGAGGTGATTACGTCCTTTGCTCCCCTATGCTCTGCACGAGATACCAAGGCAACATTTTATCTCCAAAAATTAGGCCTTAATACCTATGTCAAACCTACACTTTTATCGAGTTACAAAGCTCCATTGGTTCTAAGCCAACTCTAGACAACTCTTCCCTACAACCATCTGTTGTAAACCCTCTTTATTTTCTCTTTGAAGAGAACCCCTTCCCCTTCTTAGGATTTCCTTTTATCCTATTGGGGAAGGTAAACGTCAAAACTGACTCTACGCTTTTTACTCTGGAACCTTGGAACCCTTTTTACTCTGGAACCTTGGAAATTTTACAAATCAGTACCAACCACTGAATGTAATTACACCGTAAGGAACCCTTATATGAAAACAACTTTTCTCTAGTCTACTTGTCAACATTATTTGCCATTAGATTATATGTTAGACAATTGGAGAATTTGCAACTATTCGATCAGTGAAAGTAGTTGGAACAATTCAAACGATTTGTAATTCAAACTACTCACTGCCTTCCACTATGAATTCGCTTAAATGTCTTATTTCTTGGTTAGATATTTCTTTATTGAATATCGGACTACTATCATTCATGAGCAACCTTTCTTCTTCCACTACCTTTCTTTATCTCATCGGAGCCCTGCCTTTTCTCTGGTCTTGCTGGGATAATTATTTCTTCCTGGCTCGCTCATCAAGGCTATTATGTTTATAAAAAAGCTGACTTCATGTATAATGGATAATAACCAGTCGCTTCCCATGAGAGCTTTCTGGTTGCGTGAGAGCTTTCTGGTTGTTTCCAGTGACAGCTTTCTAGTTGTCTTACTTACTTGAGAATCAGTTTCTTTCTTCTTTATGGAATACAGTAGAGTCCCTCCATCTGTGCCTTAAGGTGTCATGAAGCTCGTGTCGTAAGAGTGATGTCATACCAGCTTTTTAATTCAAACTTGAGCACGAAGGTTCTGTAGTAGGCGTTGGCATAGCTGAAGCTCTATTCAACATTCTAGGTAGGGTAAGAATCAATATTTCAATATTCTTTGGCAGGGTAAAAATCAATATTTCAATGTAATTTATTTATTTAAATTTTATGAATAATATTTTTCTTGTATATGAAAGTCATATTGTTGAGTTTGTAATTCCATAGACAACTTTATAATCGTGCCAATCTCCATAGCATCTACCTTGCATCTACCTTTGTGTGCGAAGCCATACCATGGCTCCTCATTTATGTCCAAGTACAAATCCCTCCGCTCCACCATCGACGGAACAATAAAATGTGTTTAATCATTAGCAATCTGTGATACAGATCCAACTAGATAGACTGCTACCTTACATTTACAGAGTTGTCGTCCTAGAAAGGAGTCATCAAATATGCCGTAGCATTATCATCACCTGAATCTTTGAGTCACTGAAGACCACTTGGAAAGGATCATATCAAGCAATGCGACATACTAACAAAAGCCGAAAGCCCTCCAATCATCATTCTTAGAGTCAATATTTATTGCACGGGCAAATGGTCTCGCCTTCTTTATTTAACAACTTAAATGAACGATCCCCCAGGAAACAAACAATAGGATTAAATTTTCCAGCCCAGTTTCGCCACCTCAATTCCTTCAGTTACCATCCATAGTTTTTATGTAGTTTTGTGCTGTTGCAAACCGTATTTCGTTCATATCATTGCTGGGGAAGATCTAAGATCTCAGTACCAGTTTCAAGAAAATCTGGAAGTTATATAATGGTAAATATCATGGTGTGTGGTATGAAAGTTAAAATACAAATGCTTATTTTCCCAATTCTGTTTGGACTCGATATTTATTGAAATTAAAAAAAATTGTTGTGGTTCAAAAGCATTTTGTTATGACTGATGAATGGAAATTAATTTTTAAATACTATGCTCAAATTAAGTTTTTTATAAAAATGATAACATAATTAGCGAATATTACCTGAAATAAAGTCAGGTGAAATTTTTATGGAAATTACAGTTTTAATAACACTATTCCAAGATATGATTCACGTGGTTGTTAAATTCGTAGAGATAATTATCACTTTAATTGAAAAAAATTGCATTTTTTATGTAGAATAAAAAGTAAAATGTTTTTATTTTCTGAGTTGAATAAAAAGTACAAGATTGGGACGTATAAATATATTTAATAACTATCTGTAAATGGCCAAAAATGAACAGTGATAACAAATTCTAATTACAGTTTGTTAATCAGCCATTGCTTTAATACCCAAATCGCTACCCTTAAATGTTCAAAAATGCAAAGCGTCTGCAGCGGCTGTCAATGAGGGCAGAAGGTGATGAGATAGTCAGCCCTTTAGTATGTGACCAAGTTTTTCGAATCGTCATAGGCATAACTGTAAGTTCGAGGACACACATTCTTAAATAATCCAGAGATATTAATGGGTCTCCACACCTGGGGATTTCCATAGGAACCTGTGCAGCAATGGAAATGGGAAGATTGTAGCAATCTACGAGGCTCACGGTCGTAGAAGTCTTGGGTGGAATATATAATAAAAGAATGATCAATATTTTATTATATTAAAACTTATTCAAAACTAAAAATATATAAATAAATAGCTTGTCATTGCAATGAGAATAGAGGTAGTATGTGAAAACTTTGCAATGAGAATAGAGGTAGCATGGGAAACTATGTAATATTCATGATTAATGCGTGATATGTGGAAAGTTTTCAAGAAAATTTGGAAGTTATATAATGGTAAATATCATTGTATGTGGTATGGGAGTTAAAATACAAATACTTATTTTCATAATTGTGAAAATCTGGAAATTATATAATGGTAAATATTATTGTATGTGGTATGGGAGTTAAAATACAAATACTTACTTTCACAATTGTGTTTGGACTAGATATTCATTGACATTAAAAAAAAAATTTGTGGTTCAAAAACATTTTGTTATGAGTGAAGGATAGAATTTAACTTTCAAATAATGTTACTGTGTTTTTATTCTTATTTTTTTATACAATTTAGTTTTATTTTTTTTCAAAAGAGTAAAATAATATATGTTGGTTATTTATGGTTAGGAAATTATCATTTTCCATTTAGAAAAAAAAATGGAAAGTATGCTCATAATCAATAATTTTATATTTGTTGAAGTATTATTAACAATTTTAATGATGTCATTATAACTAAATTTCTTAATATTTTCATATTCATATTTCAGGAACTTTAAAGATTCCTTACTATTATGTAGAGTTGTTTATCATAAATAAATTTGATTGGAGGCTCATACTGCACATAAACAACCATGTCTCTATTATGTTTATAAACTTTTCCACAGTTTAAATCCAAATCCACAGGATTCAGTGCCATTTTTCCTTCCATTTACCTGTTGGTAGCACCATGGTATTGGTTTTTGCAGTTGGAAGGTACATATTAGAGACATTATGAAAGAAGCACACATTATCAATGAACATACTTCTCAAAAATCAAATATTGATGGGATTCCTCGAACTACCATGTTGTACCATGTTGTAGCTCTGCAAAGTTTAAATTTCATTTTTTTTCTAAGACAAACATCAAAAAATTTCATAACTATTTTACTTCTTTATTCTATGCTACTATTTCCTATACTACTATCTTATAGCAATTCCTTTGCAACATTTGGTGCAATTACTAGTTTATTCATAAACAAAAAATAGGATTCAAGTCCACTATCGTTAATCTCTTTTACTAACAACCAATCAAATGTATCTTTATGACAGTGTTTTAAACATAATATTTAAAAATTAAATTGGGTGTTATAACAAATTAATAAAAGCTAATATAAATATTTTTTAGCCTCTGTGCTCAAGTCTAAATGCTTAAAACCATTTTTCTTAATGCATATATTTCCTTGAAACAAGGGTATATGATTTTGAATGATAGTAAAATTCTAATAATATTAATATAATTTATTTTTTTAAATGAAAAAGTTAATACTTTAAAATATTAATATTATTTTAAATAATAAATTACATATGTTAGGCTATTTTAAACTGAGTTTTTTACAGATGTTACAAATTAGTTTCAATGACAGTTTTTTTAGCTGAAATCTGGTAAAAAAAAATATAAATGAAATGTTTAAATTGTTTTTTTTAATGGCGGAAATAGATTCAACACTATCACAAATCTTGATTGCACACTAAATCTTAACCCAAATTTTCATAAATTTCTGCAAATTTTTATTATAATCTTGTCATAATTTTTATTAATTTCCAAACTAATTAATAAACTTTTTAAATACTCTAATAATAAACAAATAAATAAAGGAAGAAAGTTAATTACCCAAATTGAACTAAATTTATTTTGATCATTGAAACATACAAATTTCGTAAAGATGAATTTGTACTTTAATCATTTCTCAAATACGAGAAAAATAATTTCAAAATCCATAAAAGTAATATCAAAGATGTCGGGTTGGAGCTATTATTGAATGCGAAGCGTTTTAATGTGATTGGAAGATAATTGTATGGTGTGGGCTCACAGCAGACGGCAATAGGTGTTGGCGGCAGCAACTTGCAGTAGATGCACGGCGCCGCATAAATACATTTGGACCGCCTAAAGGCTAAAGAGGTCATTGCTTACAACTAAGTTTAAGATGATAAGTTTGAATTTATGGTCTCATCTTTCTAAATGTGAACATCCAAATAATTACACAAAAAAAATTAATATAATAATAATATATATTATTTATTATTTAAATATGATGTGAGTATATTTTAATTGGTTATATCAGGTATTATAATTATTTTTTGAATTCTTAGAATTGAAATACCAATGTGGAGTAAAAATTATTCTTATTCTTATGTATAAGTATGTTGTAAAAATCATTGTAATTCATATATAAAAGTATGTTGGACTTGGAGTATTGCTATTCATATAAACACTTTTATAATTTTTATTGAATATATGTTAGACCTTAACTAGATCAAGTATAATATGTTATTTAATTAAAATTAGTTTTTAACATATTTTTATTTAAAAATCAAATAAAATTTATTATTTTTAATACGTAAAATATAGTTAGAAAGGGATAGTGTATAATATTAAATATTTATGGTATAAATTTATGTTTAAAATACAATTTATAAATTCAACGGGTTAGAAAATTAAATAATGTATAATATTAAAATATTTATTGTATTAAGAAATTTTATGAAAAATGAAATTTTGTAAATATAAATTCAATTATGTTGAGTATGAGAAATAAATATATAAATTTTGCTGAACTATGGTAAAATTACATTATAGTTTTAAACATTTCTTATGTTTGTTTCAAGGAGTATTGTGGGTGCATTTTTCATTTGGGGAATATATGCTTAAATTTCGTGATATGTTTATTATAGATGATATACTAGAAAATTTGGCCCAATTTCCGATGGCCACTTCGTCGCTATTCCGACACATAGTCGTCTCAAGAGCAACATTTCGAGGCCGGACAAAACGTGGTTAGCCATTACGTCTCAATTCCGACGCTTTGCCAAAGTGTCGCAATACCGACACATTTTCCAATGTTTCCAAACAACTGTCGCTCTTCCGAAGTTTTCCATACCATCGCTCTTCCGACGTTTGTAAACTGTCGCAATTACAACGATATGGGGTCCGACATTTTGAACGTTGCTCTTTTGACGCTTATTAAAGTGTCGCAAGACCGACGCTTTTCTGAAGTGTTGTGATTCTGACGATATGGGGTCAGACGTTTTGAACGTCGCTCTTCTGACTCTTATTAAAATGTTGCAATACCGACGCTTTGCAAAAGTGTCGCAAGACCGACGCTTTTCTGAAGTGTCGCAATATCTACGCTTTGCAAGAGTGTCGCAAGACCGACGCTTTGCTAAAGTGTCGCAATATCGACGCTTTGCAAGAGCGTCACAAGACCGACGCCAGGAAGAAGTGTCGCAATACCGACAAACAATTATTATTATTATTTTTAAATGGAACATCGCAATACCAACGCCTATAAGGCGTCGCAAGACCAACGCCTATAAGGCATCGCAAGACCGACGCTTATGAAGCGTCGGTATACCGACGACGGGTTGAATTTTTTTTTTTTTAAATGAAAATTATTATTCCAGCGCGCATAAACCATATATATATCTTATGTTATAAGGTTGGCCCTTTTTATAAAGCGCTCGAATTATAATAGAAATCCTCCCCTTATATACTGTATAAAAAGGCAAATATCCCGAGGCCCACAGTGTAACCACGCACTTATATCATAGGTGAACCCCTTCCTTTATTTTGTTTTATCAGCTGTATTAGTCGACTCACTACTTAACCCCCTCTCTCTAAGGTTTGAATCATAACATAACAACCGCTTCATATTCCGACCTTATCACATATCATGAAACCAATGGTTTGACAACTTTAATATATGCACCAGTGCTTATAACATTCAACCATAGGTTATAACATTAACACGGTGTTTTTATAACGTATTGTATTTATGGGCCCCACACATCGAAACTTGTAAACGAGTGGTTTTCAACATGAGTCAATGGTTCATAAATTAAGTTAACCTCCGTGCAATTGAACGTGCGATATTCGTCAGATCTCTTGGTCTCTAGATCGGATGACGAACAACAATATTGCGTTTTTTTGCTCACCTGACTTTAACACTTCAAAAAAACGCGATGAGGGTGGTATTACCCCAGCGACGTGGCATCATGTAATAGGATCACATTTTTTTTGAATGGTTTCGCCTCCAGCCAAAAGCTGCGCGATGAGGGCTATTTTGGTTTTGCAAAATCACTCCCGGGTTTTGAATAGTACTCGACTGGACTTCTACTATGGTTAGCACATTTATTTGTATAACCTTCGCCCCATTAACTCTGGGGTCAAGCCTCAATGATATCGTTCAACTCACAATAAAACACGTTAAATTATTCAACGAATAGGGTTTGCCGCCTTCGACAGGGTTTCAAAGCTCTTTGGGCAACCAAAGCATAACAGGGTTTCACTCACATGAAGTTTTTTTGAACACACAGAACTCAACACCTCATACAAAGGTTTAATATCCTCACTTCTACTGAGAACCACTACAACTCACTCTCGGCCTCTTACAAGGGTTATATACCAAGTTTACACATTCACATTAATCACATAGACTTGCGTTCAACCAGAGATAGAGAGGGCCACTGGAGATTTAACACAACAATTTTTCTTCTTCCAATTATACACAGAGTTCACAATTCACAAGAGTAATTCTTCGGAGAATGTCAATAGCACATACACAGTTAGGAAATAAGGCTTAAATCTTATTCAGCAGATAAGACAGTTTCTCATTTCAACCTTTCGCTACCATTCAATCACAAACTATCATTGATTGCGAGGGATCTATCAACAAAGGCAATTTTAATGAAAGAGGCAAATATTAAATAATCAAACAAGCTCTAGCCCATCTAATACTTTAGTGAAATCCAATCACTTCAGGGAACATGCACTTAAACTCAAAGGACCAACTCTTCAGGGACCCCATATGCCCGCAGATGGTTGATCGTGATAGTTAGAGATGCTCCATAGTACATGACCACTAGTTCTCGATACACTGCCCAAGAGGTGTTCCTGCCTGACCAGTTGCAGTACGTGACCAGGAAAGGAAGGATTCTAGGGAACATGCACCTAAACTCAAAGAAGAAACTAAGAGGGTCTTGAAACTACCCACAACTTGCTCATAACCAAAACAACTTTAGCAATAATACATGCCAATCACCAATGAAACAACGTAAGAACCTAAATTCATGGAGAGTTGCTTACACAAACAATAAAATGCACCATCCGTGTTGGCAAAACAATGATCAACTACTTAGCCAACCTCTTTTGAAGAAGAACATGAAGCAATTAGCCAGGATCATCCCCATCATCAATCCAAAGAGCTCAATAATGTAGTGATACCCATGAGCAAACAACACCAACAATGAGCTATCCATGTAGATCAAGATAATCAGAGTTACTTCATCATCAATGCATACATATGGTGCATCAAATCCATTGAAGAAAAGACATCAATATCATAGAATATACCCTTACTTTTTCTCAACAAGGCACCCTAGCATTCATGCAACAAGGAAGATCTCTCGAAAATAGTGGGGCCCTTAATTCCTAGGGACCAAGGTCCTCGTACCAACAATAAGATTGTAGGTAGAAAATGAACCATTCACCAACTATCTATAAACAATTAGCGAATACAATGTCACTAAAATCCTTTGTACAATCGTCACGAACAAGAAAGTTTAAATTTTGAAATATAACTGGAAAACAACTATGCCTCCCAATCAAAAAATGTGCTTCAAAAAAAAAATCACGTGGATGTATCATATTGCATGTTTTAACAAGACTTCTTGCACAGCAACAGACATTTATAAACAACATTTCACCTTTTTCTATGGGCTGGAATTTTAAGAAAATTTTCGTGGTTGGAATCCAAAATAAGCATTCTCTTTCACCATCGGAACATTACATGATTCAAAGCAAGGGTTTCATCACCATTAGAACCTTGCATGATTCAAAGCAAGGGTTTCATCACTATTGAGATGTTTTCATCAAAAGCAGCATAAAAAACTCTTGAATATCATATCCTCTACACATCACCATAGCAAGTAAATACTCGCGCTATAAAGCATAGAAAACCAGATTGCACAATATTATAAAATACCCCATCAGTAACAACAGATGGGAAAGAATTTCAAATGATCAGTCATATTTGACAATCATAAACAACTTTCTTTCCAAATAAAGTTTTGTTCAATAGTCTTGAATCACTAGAACCACCACAATCCATCTACACCAAAGGTGAAAATTCTTAACAAATGTTGAAAAATACAAAATACAAAAAAAAAAAACATGGTATACTTAATCGTGTTACTTATACAGGTTTCCATCTAGTTTACCAGTCTCCAAAGAGCAACCCACTGGTGAGAAGATGCAAGCTATGCTACAATAGTCCAATAATCTTCTTATCCAGACAGCTAATATACAGGTCAGGGTACAAAACCTAGATCTTTGAAATACTCGTGCTCCAGACCACTACGAGTAGTGATCCGTCTACTAGGCTCCAGGCACAAAATTTTCTAGGAGGGAGCATGGTGGCATAAAAACAAACAAACAAACAGCAAAGTTGTCAGCATTAAGAATAATTGTAACCTGGCATCATTTGATCATATTCCAAAGAAGGAAAGATAATGTCTGTCCTTACCGAGAGAAGATCAATTCCCGCTAGCTCAAGACTTGGAACCACAGTTGCCAAATCCTGTTGAATGCAAAACAAGTGAAGAAAGTTTTAAATCATGCATCAATATCACCATGTCTCCCATATGTATTTCAAATGGAAATAAAACTTGAATGTCCAATGTTCATCAGATTAACATTAAATGTTATTGATAGGATGTTCTATGTAAGAATAATCGTAGAGCTAATTAAGATCAATTATGCTTGGCAAAATTAAGAGCCCCTGCCGAGTATTGTGCAAAAGTTATTAAATACAATGGAACCCAGTTATGCTAATGATTTGACAATGGACTGGCTCTTGAGTTATTCTCATGTCATTTACCATTTTGCAGGACTTACTCTATGCTGATGAATCTAGAAACATTGCAATCAATAACTGTAGCTAAGCCTGGGAAAATAGCAATCGCTTATACCAACTCGCCAAGAAGGATCATTACAAAAGTGCCTTACATGACCTAACTAAGTCCCAGATCTTAATAGTAATAAAATTCTAGTTAACCCATCACAAGCAATCTTTGCATAATCCCTATAATCCGATTCAAAACAAACCAGTGTTTATTTGATATTCCCTAACTTTTATCCCCTTTTCATTTCATTTCATTCCTAAGTAGCAGTAGCAGTTGTTATCCACATTTCATTTCATCTGTAACTAGTAGTAGCAGTGCAACCTACATTTCATGGTAAACAATGAACATTTGAAGAAACACTCAAAATTCTTGACATTAATTACATCTCCTCAACTTAGTGAAATATTGACTAGTTGAGACTACTACAATTAAAGGAACTGTAAAGCATGGGCAATGAATGATGAGGCAATAACACATGCAAAAAAATTTAGGGCATAAACATTAGTACATTAGTAGAAATAACTAATATCAACAAAGAATGATAGTATCTAACATAGACAAAGAATTGTGACGCAAGAAAATGTGAACAACTTAGGACTTAAACAATGGATGGCACTAGAGAAAAAACTAAAAATCAAAACACCAAGGCAAATGAAAACATTGTCTAATGCACCTCCACCTTTAATGCATCCTGAAAGATATTTTTCTACACCGCCTCCAAAATTCTATACAGGTTAATAGCAATCCTAAAGCATTTGGTCTCACTGACATAACTGGTTTAGTCAAACCATTTAAGATCTCAAGTTCATACGCTCTCAAGATAAAATGGCAAGCTTGGTAACAGTTAGTAACCAAACAAATGCATTTGGACTATGTGGCTTCTTGCCCTGGATGGGATTTGGCTGCACGATCAATTTGGACTTTCTCAATGGAAAGAAGGCAGTTTGGGATAATTCATTTTCAGGAAGATGGATGGCATATCAAGGTTTTCATACATTGAATGATTTGTGGGACAAGGGTGTAGGCAAGTGATTGTCCTGCAGAGCTCTTAATTAGTCTCAGCAACTTCAAGAAATTGACCAGCCTGGAATGCAATACCCTATATTTGATTCCCAGATCAGTATTGTGTATATGTACATTGTATTTGAATGGCCAAAATGCAATCGATGTAATATATAGAATTGTACAATGAACGATAATTAAGAAAAAATACATCAAAGGTTGCAGAAGAGAAAGACAAAAGAATGGGGAGCTATGTCTCCACTCAAGGGGAATGATGAGGGCACTAAAGGGGCTATAAATATATGAATGAAGGAAATTGTTCACGAATGTATGTGTATTGTTGATTTATTCTGTGTGAAGAATGCCTTGCGTCCTTGGGTATTGTGTATGAAATTAAGACTCTGTGATAGGGCTAGAACATGCTCTGGTTCAGTGGAAGAATCGATGTCAAGGGCCATGATTTAGGACTGAATGTATGAAGGGTTTATAATTGAGCTCGTAAGCACAATGAGGAATTTTTTTGAACTCTGTGTGGAGAGGTTTAGTTATATGGGAAACTATATGTGAGACTCTGTATAGGTCTCTGAGTTTCGTATCCAATTTTGAATAGATATGCGATAAACTTACATTAAATAAGGCTCCACATGCGAAGGGAGAATCGATTTTAATATCGATTTATGTTTTGAATTCCATATAGAGATTTTGCTGTAATGGAGGCACAGAGTCCTTTTAACTCTGGTCGAATGTTGAAGGAAGGATTGTGTAACTGCACTTTACAAAACCTAGAGCGAAGAAGTTATATGTCATAGCGTTAGCGTGGGTAAAGGCGAGAGAATGAAACAAAGTAGTGAAGGAAGCTCGATAGAACCTTGAGCAGAGTTGTTGTTTTAAACTTGGTTGACAAGGGATTATATCCCGAAAGCCAATTTCATTGTTGAAGTCACCGGAAGCGGAGTGAAAGAAATGGAACCATAGTTCTATTGGGAACCTGAGTTAATTAAACACCAAGGCAGTTTCTGTGGAGAAAACCAGTGGGTTCGCATTTTTTAAAATGGTAAGTGAGACCGCTCATAAAAAAACACGATGTGCGTCGGCGTTTGACATGTCACAAAGTGGCAGTATTCTAATACTGCGAGTTTCAAATTTTTTCTGAATGTTAAGGTTCGGAGACAAAAAAAATGCAATATCCATCTTGGTCGTTGGATCAGTGACAATTGAAGCGACCATGCGTCCGTCGTTGGATGTAGAGGGAAAATTAAAGGCTGGGACCCATTTCATCGCGCGACACTGAGAATTTAAAGGGCGAGCGAGGTTATCATGCGAATACCATTGGATTCGTTGGTGGGAGTGCAATAGGACTACAACCGTAGATGCGAAAGGTATGTTAGTGCTGGGGCCCAAATATAGTTATATGTTGTATGGGCCGAATGTTGTAATATGCTAGTGGTTAGTTCTTAACCCAAGTTCAAAGGTTATATTGGTGAATTATCATATGAACGTATGTTCGTCGGGTTTTTGTATTAAGTCCCAGTCAAGATTTAATAAAGGTGGATATGCATAAAACTATTGATGAAGTTCCACAGAAGTGTGAAGGTACACGGAAACTTCTGTGGGCCCGAAATTAAAGGTGGGGTTTTATTAAAGTGCGTTATGATGGTTTGATGGGTTATGGGACCGAAATCACATGTCATGTGATTTAATTAAATTTAACCCTTGGTGTTATGCATAAGCATGAATGTTTTATAGCCGATATGGTGTTTGACGTTGAATTCAATTGGTTTCAATTACTTATGTTTGACATTTGAGAATGAGATAGTGTGACTGTGAGGTCATTTTGGTTTAAAACCTTAGAGTTGAAGTTGGTTGTTGTATACGGTTCCATAACCATAGGAGAGGAGATATTAAAGCTTCCGCCCTATCTATTTAAATTGCCAGTCCAACAACTAAAGTATCGTGAAATTGCCCAGGTCTTGAGGTTAATTGGGCAATGAATAGGAGGTGCAATTTTTCATACACAAAAAGTGGGGACTGTGGGTTTTTACCCGGAATCATAATGGTTGAAGATGTACATTTGGGTCTCATACCACTTTTAAATTCTACCATAGTGCATACATGAGGCTTAAGCTATTAGTACATCTCATTTGTTGGGGTCAATTAGTATATAAGAATTTTATAAATGAATATCAGTTGGTCCCTTACTTGAATAAACCTGAACAAAACGAGAACTCTATCCAGTGTATTCTCCAACTCCTCCTCTGAAGTACCTTTGTTACCAGATCGAATTTTCTCATCAAGAAATTTGGCAATAAGTTCTGCTGGTCGGTTATGCAGACAAAGGCCATAATTCAGATAAATGCAAAAACAATATATCTAATATTATGAATGCAATTGTCTGCCTAAAAACATTCTTTCATTACTTACCTTTAGCTGTTTTTTCATTAATCCTTTCAAACTTTCTATCTCACTTAATTTGATAATCAAGAGCACAAATTCACTGAACAATCTATATAAATAGAAAGAAAATGAGCATAAACATATAGTAACTAAGCTGTATAATTAAATCTATATAAATAGAAAGAAAATGAGCATAAACATAGAGTAACTAACCTGCCTTAGATTTATCAGATGCTCAAAGGCATCCCTGATAGTATTAGAAAAGGCCTCATTCTTCAAAAAACTTTCTTCCCATATTGTATCAAGTCGTGATTTCAAGTCTAGAAGTGATGACACCATTTCCTTGTCTTTCATTTCATACAATACAATGCCTTGCCCAGTAGCTTTAATGTATGCATTGAGAGCCAGCCAAAGCAGCTCAAGTGCACCCACCCTTTTAAAAAGAGAGTACATACACTGAAGGTCTGGAATGCGATTGGCATCCATGAGCAAATTAAATCCCTGGGGAAATCATGATTTGGCTACCCTGTTAAATACATATGAACCAACATATTTCTGAATTTAGAGAGGGGATTTGACCCCATCGGTAATCAAGAATGGGCTTCTATATCGATTTCTTTCCACATAGAAGAGACCATAATGATTAATTACATAGAACATCCAATCAACAAATAAATATGGGAATTTGAACAATTAACATGTATGAATATCAGATAACTCAATGGAAATATCCGCATTCCCAATCTCCATCAATTTTTCCAAAAAATACATGTGATTTGAATGGTAAGGGTATTTTCGTCATCATTTTTTCTTTAGGTGAGACATTTCCCAACATGAAAATTGTATTTGGCACCTTCACACCTGTACTTATGGACATACTCCCAGAATGAAAAATAAGAACAAAATCTCAACTGAAGGGTTTACACCAATCATGCAACCATTTTCAAGAACCTGTTTGATTTTGTATGGAAACGCGTGAAATGAAATGGAGCAGAAAAATTCAGTTTGCTATAAACACAGTACACATGAAAATAGAAACACTGAGGTGCACCCACTTTGATCAAAATAATATTATACATATTTTCTGGTGCATCAATAGAATAACACAACTCTCGCATAGTACATAAAGCTTCCATAGAAAATGTTACCACATAACCATGAAACACTGTGGCATGACAAACTACATTTTCTATTTCCATTTCAAGTGCATTCAGCTTTATAAAGACTTCGACCCGAAAAGGGTCACCATCAGAACAATGCCTGCAGGAAAATTACATAGATATTGTTACACCATTTTTTGGTCATCTAACCTTTCATCATTAGATGGACCCAAGTACACCATGTAAGACCAGTTTTACCCCAAGTAAAACTGCTTTCACTATGTTAATTAGGAAACCCCAAAAGGAATAATTAATTAAACCATAATTTAATTATTATTCCCAGTCATGTTTAACCCAAAAACAAAGAAATTAATGAGATAAACCCATAGTTATCTTATTATTTTCTAGGAATAATTATTTAAATAATATTCCTTGTTAAATACGACCAAATCAACCACCATTAATCAAATAAATCATTATTTATTTGATTATATCCCAACCACTTCCTTAAAAAGATAAATAAATCATTTATTTATTTATTTTTCACTAATCAAGGGATTTGACCCAAGTCAAACACCCTTTTCCTCCAACAAATAATAATAAAATATTCCATAGAGGTGGATCTAGATGTGATTAACATTATTTTAATCATGCACCAAGATCTAGAAGGACCCAATATTTTGTTATAAATAGGAGGGTTTTCCCCATCATTCTTCACCTTTTGTTGCCTATTAGATCACTCTGGATCTATACACTTGGTCTCATTTTTCTACCATTTGCTCCCATTGAGCTCTACTTTCTGCATTGGGTTTTCTGCATCTACAAGAGAGAGAAAGCTTAGATCTGAAGTGCTGAGGACTACAAAGAACCCATCCCATTGAGGAGATCTGGATACACCTTCTTGTTTCCTCCCAGGTGCCCCGTAATATAAAAATTCATTCAAAAATCGTGTTCTTGTCTTGTCTGTTGGATGCATGGAGCAAACTCTTTACTTCACTGCTTAATATCTTTCCATTTATAGATCCGTTTGTTGCAGCACTTTAACTACTAATTGCAGATCTGAAGATGTTTTGCAGCCATTATTGTTGTTAGGGCTATTAGTTATGCGTAGCTAAAGTGGTTCTTTTTCGTACGCTTCGACAAAGAATTCATACTAACAAATGGCGACTCCACACGGGTTTTAAATTACGACCGCTGTCGTTTTTCATATTCCCGCATATCCAGCTACTTCAGGCCCTAGGGCTTCTTTTTTAGCTGCTTAGTTTTTCTCTTTTCATGTCATTTTTCTCACATAAAACCCTAAAAACCTAAAATTTCTAACTTCCGTGAGTTTCTGGCCCTATTGCACAGGTAAGCGACACCGCCCAAGAATCGAGACGGCAAATTTTCTCGAAAAATCGTCGTCGAGACAACCTAATGCAGGGCTGCACTTTTTGGCCCTAAACTCGTGACTCCGGACCTCCGTGTCGCACTTTTCTACCCCCGCTCGCGACTCGAACTCGCATCAAAGCCCGACCGCACCGCTTTTTCCAAAAATTTTTCTACAATTTTTTCAATTTCGCCGCAGCCTCTGCCAGGGTCTTCCAGCCTCTGTCTCAGCCCGCCTTGACCAAGATCTGATCTGTTTTTACTCATCCAAGTGGGAACCCAGCCCCTTAGGGCTTTAGTACCCTCCACTTTTTGTGGAAGAGTTTTAGTTGTTTCAGCCGTCGGTTTCAGAGCTTCAGCCCCCTCTTTTCCAGATCTGTTACCTCCCTTTCAGATCCTTTGAAATCAGCCCTTTTTCATTTCAAATCACCTCTTGTCGTTTTGTTTGGACCTCCTTTGAAGGCCTCCACCTCCCCCCTCCGGTTATTTGCTGATTTCCCTCCTTTTTCCAGCCACCTTGCCTCTGTCTCTTGGCTGTGATCTGCACCTCTTGCCTGCAGCTTTATCCTCCAGATCTCTGTCCCTTTTGACCCTAGATCTGTTGAGCTCCCTTTATGTGTGTTTTACATAGTTTTTCCCTTTCTTTTCAGCATAGTTGTGAGAGACCCACCTTCTTGGGTTAGATAGATGCATACGTAGCTGTTATTTTTCTGTCATTTCAGCATTATTTTCTGTTCTCTGTAGGTTTATTTTCAGCTACGCAGCACACTTTTTTCTTGCTCTCAACAATGGAAAGGGTTTAAAAATTAAAATTAACGCACGCCACACACTGACCCTAAGTGAAGAAGCGCCTGGTTAACACCGCCTGGCAAAGACTCTAAAATCAATTGTCACCGCACCTTATCTGCCCTTGACCTTCCTTGATTCTGTCCCTTTCTGCCCTTGTCGGTTTCCTTCTTCTTGTCATCATTGCGCCCCCAAGGCACCGTTCCCGGAGACTTCTTGGCCTTTACCCTCAGTTTCCGGTTGATCGACCTGCTCCGCACCGCCGTCGTCGAGCCAGTCCACCTTCGAGTCCGCACTCCGACTCCTCTCCTGATTCATCGGGTCCTCCTTCTCCTTCTGGTTCTCCCCCTGTTACCTTCACTATGTCTGGTCCAGGGCCTAACGCTAGCGATTCTCCCGGCCCCAATGCCGGCCCCACTTCTAGCGGAACCGCCACAACCACTACCCCGGCCACCCCTGTGCTGCCGTACATTGCAGGCCTCAGCCTCCCCGATTTCCATCAGTTGATTAATGACCCTATTCACCACAATGCTACCTGGCCCGCTATGCCCACCAAGCTGCCCTCTGATATCCCTAAGTTCGAGGGCCTTAATGGCGAAGACCCAACCAATCACGTCCGGTCTTTCCACATGTGGTGTTCCTCCAACTCCATTACCGATGACTCTATCCGTCTTCGTTTGTTCCAACGCACGCTTACCGGCGAAGCTTCTAAATGGTATGTCGAACAGGCCACTTCCTCCCATACCACGTTCGAGACTCTTGCCCAAGCCTTCTTGTCGTACTTCCAGCTCCCTCTCCGATACGACACTGGTACGGAGCTCTTGACTTCATTTAAGCAATCCCCTTCCACACGCCTTTCTGCCCATGTTCAGGAATGGCGACGAAGACGGAGCTTATGTCGAGCCCCTCCCTTTGAAGATCGGGTTTACATGGACTGGTTCCTTCGCACCCTCCCGTCTCCCATCGGCAAAGATGTCGCCTCTCACTTTCCTCAATCTGAAGAAGCCGCCCTCCATATAGCTTTAAAATATGACCTCGATCTACGCTCAATTGCCATGTTTATACCGTTCTCTCCCCGACATCCCTGTGCCCTATGGGCGCTAACGCCCGAGGCATCTCATTCCGCCGAGCCGTATTGTTGGATCTCTTTCCACCCATCCGCTCACCTCCCATGGGCTATGAGCCCCTCGTGAGGCCAAGAGACCAAGCACTCTTCCTCCGGCAACATGTATCCAGGATACGGCATGCCTCCTCCTTTTGCCCAACCTCCTGCTTACCTCAATGTCGCCCAACCCAACCCTTACTTTTATCCAGAGCCTGGTGCGCCAGCTCCTCCAGCATATGCGCTTCCGCCTCCCTTGCCTCCTCACAACCCGCAACAGCACTTACAACCCCCTCCAGGGCAAGTATTTGCACAGCAGGGTGCGATTAATCCCCCTTCTTCTCAAAGAAGGCGGAGAGGCAACCAGAACCCATCTGCCCCCGGTAACCGAGGACCCAATTCCGGTGTGGACCCTAACACTAGCAACCAGCCTCAGGGCATTCCGCCCAGGCCGGACAGGCCGCTTCGCACAAACAAGCCCTGTTCGTGTTGCGGTGTTTACGGTCACTACACTCACGATTTCCCTCTCTTACCCCAGATGCGACCGATGTGGGAGTCTCAAGCCACATTGCGTGGACAGCACGCCTCCCCTCACGCTCCTCCTAATGTGGCCACCACCCAGCCAGCTGTGTTCACTGATCCTTTCCCTCAACAGGGATTCGTGGCTACCCAACCCCCTGACAGCCATGCAGCCACACCCTCGTCCATTTCTGGTTCCTCTGACTACCAGATCCTTATGATGCGCTCCGATCCATCCCCTTCCGTCGACCTTCACCTTCAAACTCGGTCTCGCCAGTACCCCAAGCCTCCTGCTCAGTCTGCTCCCGAGCCTCCATCTTCAGGTTCTACAGAGCCTCTTTCGACATCCAGTGGCCCCTTACACATCCCTCAACCCAAAGTCGAGGTTCATCCAAAGATTCCAAAGGGCCCATTACGCCGAAATGCTGCTTCCGGTCGAGCCGCTCAATCGTACAGTATAGTAGATGATTTGGCACAATCCCCTGCTGCCATTTCCACACTGGAACTCCTCCAGTCGTGCCCTTCTCAAAAAAAGGCTCTACTATCTGCCGTGGGCGCTGTTGATCCTGCTGATGACCAAATGATTGTTTTCGACGCCACTCAATCGGACCACCCTCCTCTTCCTCCTTCCGTTGCTTTCCAAATCCCATTCAAAATCCGGAACGCCACTGTATCCCGGTGTATAATTGATGAGGGGGCATCCACCTGCGTGATGTCCGCTTCGGTTTGGAAGCAACTCGGATCCCCTGAGCCGGCCCCTTCCACGATCACCCTTCGAGCGTGGGACGGTCATGCCTCCCAGCCTATTGGCCTGTTTCGTAACTGTCCCATCACCCTCGCCGGTAAGACTGTTTGCGTTGATGTCGAAGTCATTGACGCCCCTCTAGACTACAACATTCTATTAGGGCGAAGCTACACCTATGCCATGTCTGCTGTCCCATCCGCGGTTTTCCGCAAGATGTCTTTTCCACATAACGGGAAGATAGTCACCATTGACCAGTTGACATATCATGAGCCTCCCTCTCAGACCTCCTCTGAGACCACCATCTCTTCTGTAGCCAACAAGCAAACCATCGATTCCCTGACCAGTGTCTCCCCCGGCGTTTACAAGGACTCCTCCCTACTTGGAACTTTTCCTTGTCTTCCCCCTCCTCCTATCCCTGATCCCAGCTTGTCAAATGTTTGCATGATGCAATCGTCTCAGGCCGCCCTCAAGAGGCCTGCTTCGGCTAGTCCGCAACCGCCCCTTCGCCCTCCGCAACCCGATCCTAGCCATACTTCTCTGCCAACCGGACCTCCTCCTTCTGGCCTTCATCCTACAGCTGGTATCCCTGAACCCCTTTACCCCCCTGGCTCGGTTCCCCCTGGCCTTAACCATCTCGGAGCCGTCCCTCCCGGCCATTGCCCTGCTGGACAGATCCCCTTCTTGGCTCCCCCTCCCGGAGTATATTCTGTCCCCGTCATGGCCACCCTCTCCCTTCCTAACCCGACCTTGGGCATTCCGGTCTGGTACCTTAATCCCCCAGCCGCCACCCCTCCTAGTCACCCCAAACCCTACATAGCTTTGACACCGGTCCAACCGGTCCCCCTCGCTTCTTCTGTTGCTACTGTGCCTCCAGCACCTCGGGAGGATCCCTCTCCTGTCGTGGCAGCTCCTGAGAAGAAACGCAAAGCCCGTAAAGGGGCACCAAAAGATAAGACCACCACGACTGACCCGACCCCTCCCCAACCTGCCAAGCCCTATGCCTTGTGCGATGTCGCCGGTCATGCCACCCATGCTTGTCCCGAGTTGCCCCGTATCCAACCCATGGTTAAAGTCGCGTTCCCCGAATCTACGGCCCCTAAAGTCTGCTCTTCGTCCGTAACCAAGAACCCCAAGACTCTCCGCACCAACAAACCATGCGCATTGTGCGGTGTCCATGGCCACTACTCCCACCGCTGTCCTCACCTGACGCATTATCGCGCCTCTTTAGAGGTCATTCGAGAGTACGAGGTTGAACAGAATCAATCTTCCTCTCCCATCCTCGCGCAGTATGCTTCAGGCCAACCCGAGGATCCTCCCGCTTCCATTGTCATCCCTCCCCCCGATGTTCAGATGACGGAGTCCACTGTAACCATCCTTTACCTATCCTCCTCTGCACGACACTCGGAGCCTAGCCCGTCCGCAGCCTCCCCCGTTGTGTCCCTTGATACTCGAGATCACTCCACTTGTGTCTCTGTTGACCTCCGCAGCCCGAGTCCTCACCATGTTTCCGATAGCTCTCATACACCACCTTGTCTGAATCTTGATCATCCTGCCCCTTCCTCCTACCATTCCCGCTCGATGACTTCTGTGCCCTCACGCTGCCGTCATTTCCTTCCATCCCCTCATTTATTGTCTTGTCACACCATTTTGCAGGACCCCCCGTCCACACCCTTTATCGGTTACGCCGATGGTGCAAGTCGCTACTCCAGAAATCTTGCCTCGGCAGGGTGGGCCATCTTCACCCCCTTGCATCACCTCGTTCTGTCTAACGGGGTATGCATTGGTTCTTCCACCAACAATCAGGCCGAATATGATGCAGTGCGTGGCCTATTAGCTGATGCCCTCTTGCATCGCATCCGCCATCTGCACGTTCGTTTGGATTCCCTGCTTCTTGTAATGCAACTCAATGGTGTTTATCGTGTGCATAACCCTGTGCTATTTAGACGCTATTTACGAGTGAAAGTCTTAATACGTGCGTTTGAAACCATAACTTTCAACCATATACCCAGAGACCAGAATCACTACGTGGATAGTATTGCAAACCATGTTCTAGATTGGCACTTATCACACACAATTCATACAAGACAATAACATTAAATCAACCATCAAAAAGCCGATACATATCCATAATATGTGTCGCAAACCATATATTGATGAGTCCATCTACTCTGATACATACGACATGCCCATAGCATGTTACAAACAAAATCCAAAAACTGGGGGCACCATATGCCCCTCCATACACTATAGGGGGCACCACCTGCCCCTACATACATCAGAGGGGGCACCATATGCCCCTAATCACTATCTGGAGGCTCTCGGGCCAATGGCTCTGCCCCTGCAGCATGTAGATCACGCATAGCTTGACCAGCCATCGCCATGCGCCGCATGATACCTCGCCACTCCGAGGGGAGACCAACACATGGCTCTATGTACTGGTCGTCTAAATCCTGCCACCCGCACTCCGATACTCCGGTCAAAAGCTGCTCACATCTACGGCGGATGTCCTCCAGTAGGGCGGCTGCATCCTCATTCTGCGCTGCTCTCGACCCACTCGGACCTGTAGCTCCAGACGTTGCCGGTCGTCCCATATATCCGGCCGGTTTTACCGGTGCTATATCTGCATACCAAAAGTCCCTGAATCAGCATCATCATTTACTATTCCAAAAATTTCACATGCCCATATAAGAATAGCAATTTTTCACTCACCATCGGGCCCCCAGACTCGACCAGACGGAAGTGGCAGATCCGGATCCCCATAGTAGCTCATCCCACTATACGGGTAGTCGTCTATGTACAACGGCATCTGATCCCAATGGGCAAAGAACTCCGGTAGAAACACTCGCCCGACCGCCCCTCCTCCTCCTCTGCAGAGTAGTCGTCCCCAACGACGCATCCTGGGCTCTCTCGGGCCCCCATCTGGAAGATGCACACGAGGCCTCAAGGTCGGGATCTTCTCAAAGAAGAAGGCACACAATAAAGTCCCATATGAGCAATCATGATTCACCTGCCGCCTGCATAGCGACAACTGTCGCTTTAGCGCTACCAGAATCATTTGGGCCCACCCAAATTAGGTCCCACCCAACACACTCTCCACTATCATCATCTGCCCACCGGTGATGTGATGGAACGCCTGGCTGCCCAGGATTCGCAGCACAGCTGCGGCCACTGCACGGGTTTCTAGCCTCTCTAGATCCCCGACCGATATTCGAGTCCCCTTGACTTGAAGACCCGGTCGACAATGGCGTTCCACGAACTCCATGATATGCCACCCCCGCGGCAGCACTGGCTGCGTGTCTCCCACGATCCCCAGTGGTGGGAGGCCGGTTAGGAAGTACACATCCTGGACCGTCAGTTCGATCCTGTGCCCTTGCACTACAAAGATCTCCTGATCTGGATCCCAATAACTGATAATCCGGGCCAGTAATGGTTCCCCTGCTCTCATCAACGGGTTCTCCACAAACTTGAGAACCCCAAATCTCGCCAATACACGACGAACGCCCTGATCCGCCTGGATCTCTGTCCGAAGTGTTTCCAGATCCCTTTCTCTCCAGTTGACCCGCAACTCTGCCATACCTGCACAAACACATTATTTTTGTCAGGGTACAGATCGGGAAAACCATAACCACACACCAAAACCCAACTCCCAGCCATCAAACAGCACCAAGCCCCCCTCATCTCCCAGGTCGCAGTTTTCTGCCATTTTCTGGACCAGGTCGCACTTTCTGCCCTCAAACCTGCGTCCTGGGTCGCACTTTTTGCCCCAAAAAGTGCGACCCGGCCGTAGAGATGAGGGAGGGGTTGTTTCTAGGGTGTTGGGCCCTAAACTGCAAATCTAATCCACCAAAATGCAAGAGCAAGGTTAGGCCTCTTACCTCCAACTGACAGATCTCGAATCCAACGGTCGGTTTGTCCGCTACGTTCGCCGCAAGATTTAGGGTCTTCTCTCCTCTCCACATTCACCACAGCAACAATAGAAAATGAATGATTTTGGAGGGAAAACTGCCTCATTAAAAGAGAACCCCTGTTTCTTCTTTCGACTGCTGCGACCACACCGTAGCCCCGTTCGACGAACCGTCAGCACCGCTGGTTAGATCTCACCGAGCTCTCAAATGGGTTTTAATTAGTTTTTGGTGATTTGACACTTCACCCGAACACATTTTTTCCACGAAAGGTCACTTCACCGCTCCTTAAAATCGAATTTCCTCACTTACGACACTTGTACTTGGGGCACCATATCGCTCCCTTACTTGTCCATGTTCGTGTCAATTTTCGTCATGAGTGCCCACCTTGTACTCATGCTTCCATGGCCCCCCATTGGGGCCTTCACTGTGTGGCAGCACTATCAAGTCGCCCTTGTTTAGAGCATTCAAGTTGAGTCATCATTGCATTCATGGAGTCTATCCTGCATCCTTTTACACCCCACTATAGCCCTCCATTCTTCTTTGCTTGATTCCTCTCTTGTGTCGCATATCATGACCTTCAGCCCCACTGTCCCCTGTCCCTGTCGATATTGTGTCAGTCGCTGCCATGTCATTTATGCCCTTTATGCTCTAACAAGGGAAGTCATCCATTCGCCACTCCATCCTTCCCATTTCCACCATCATCATTAGTGTCAGTTTTTCCGTCGCTCTATTGTTCTTCTCTCGTGCCTTATTTGAGGATCTCTCATTGCCTCACCTACGGCGGACCTCCTTCTGTCGACATCAGCACATTTATTCCAGAAGCAAGGTCTAGAGGGCGGTGTACCTTGGTTCCAGCTTCCACTCTTGTTTGGTGCCTCGGATCAGGCAGGGGGATCTCTCACTTCCTTTTGACTTGATTGCTTCTCCAGCTCCTTTCAGCATGATCGAGATGCGTATACTGGACAGTCCAGTGACCCAGCAGCAGCTCTTGATGATTCCCGGGCGTGTGTGAGATGTCTCAGCCCTCATGAGGGGGGTGGCCCCGTGTAGCTCCCCACATGCCCGATTACTCTCATTGCGCCTTGATGCCGTCCAGAATTTGATGATGTTGGCCTTAGCCGCTTGCAGCGCTTCTTTGATTTACATATATTAGTCAGATTTTGTGAGCCCTTCCCCGCTTATATGGGGCATTTGGGTTGTATTTGTATCTCATGTACTCAGATATTATTGTATAAGTCTTGGCTATTATCCCAGGCACAGCATGTATATGGGATCCCTCATTGTATTTTTATCTGGCTCATGCTTATGCCGACTGTACTTTATGGTTCGGTCCCTTGTTTACTGGACACACTATTCTTTTGTACTTTGTCTCGGCGGGCATAGGTATGCCTCCCTCGCCGCCTTTAGCACAGGTACCCTCTCATAAAAAGAGACTTGTTGCACTCACGAGTCTCGGTACCTCAAATGGTCTAGTCCTTTGAAGACACTATCTACCTCAACTTCTCTCTCGACACCCTCTTTTGTTGTCTGGTGATTGAGTTCTTACAACGTACTTCGGTCATACGATTTGCTCCTGACACTCGCACGCTGGGGGGCAATCTGTTAGACCATTTTTTGGTCATCTAACCTTTCATCATTAGATGGACCCAAGTACACCATGTAAGACCAGTTTTACCCCAAGTAAAACTGCTTTCACTATGTTAATTAGGAAACTCCAAAAGGAATAATTAATTAAACCATAATTTAATTATTATTCCCAGTCATGTTTAACCCAAAAACAAAGAAATTAATGAGATAAACCCATAGTTATCTTATTATTTTCTAGGGATAATTATTTAAATAATATTCCTTGTTAAATATGACCAAATCAACCACCATTAATCAAATAAATCATTATTTATTTGATTATATCCCAACCACTTCCTTAAAAAGAAAAATAAATCATTTATTTATTTATTCTTCACTAATCAAGGGATTTGACCCAAGTCAAACACCCTTTCCCTCCAACAAATAATAATAAAATATTCCATAGAGGTGGATCTAGATTTGATTAACATTATTTTAATCATGCACCAAGATCTAGAATGACTCAATATTTTGTTATAAATAGGAGGGTTTTCCCCATCATTCTTCACCTTTTGTTGCCTATTAGATCACTCTGGATCTATACACTTGGTCTCATTTCTACCATTTTGCTCCCATTGAGCTCTACTTTCTGCATTGGGTTTTCTACATCTACAAGAGAGAGAAAGCTTAGATCTGAAGTGCCGAGGACTACAAAGAACCCATCCCATTGAGGAGATCTGGATACACCTTCTTGTTTCCTCCCAGGTGCCCTGTAATATAAAAATTCATTCAAAAAATCGTGTTCTTGTCTTGTCTGTTGGATGCATGGAGCAAACTCTTTACTTTACTGCTTAATGTCTTTCCATTTATAGATCCGTTTGTTGCAGCATTTTAACTACTAATCGCAGATCTGAAGATGTTTGGCAGCCTCTATTGTTGTTAGGGCTATTAGTTATGCGTAGCTAAAGTGGTTCTTTTTCGTACACTTCGACGAAGAATTCATACTAACAGATATGGTAAGCAATGCATAGTTTTGTTTCACTGCTCTAGTGAATAAATCTGTGAATCTGATCAATAATGGAAGAAGTAATCTGTGAATATCTATGAATATACAAGGATGTCAAAGAAATGAAGGCAAAAACATGGGACATGGAGCCGAATTCCAAATAATTTTTTGAATTTTCAGAAGCTACAGGTCAAGAAGGATCCAAGAACTATAAGTCAAAGCAAGGCAAAAGGATAGGGTTATATTTTATCCACAATACCATGATTGATTTGGGTAGCTAGAGAAGATTTTCAAGATTCTGTGTCAGTTTTGTGCCAAATAAGGCTCCTTTATTGACCTTATTCTTAAGTCCTGGGACGAACATCTTTATGGTTGGTTTGCATATGAGAAGCTAAGGAACCTTTTTCTTCTTCCCTGTAGTTATATCCCTTCCTAGATGTCATTCTTACCTGTGTAATTAATTCTAGCTAAGTAAGTAATTCTTACCTGTGTAAGTAATTCTTAATGTATGAATGCTAGCTATTGTAACAAATAGACTTGAAGATCATCTTCTCTGTAGTAGCCATCATTGAAAGACATTATTGGAAGCCAAATCAATACTCTTGATAGATTCTCTTTCCTTTTACAAGTAATTTATCCTCTATGCTCTATGTCTGCAATCCAAAAGTCTATATCCTAATTTGAGACTATGGTCTGAAGCATCTTTCCAAAAGTTCTATAGGTTGAATCCTAAAGGAATCTAGGACCAATACTGAAAGAATAAATCCTATATCTCTTTGAAGCTAATCTCTCGACCAAGTTACAGAAACAAGCACTTACGATGACACCAAACAGTTAACTGTGACTATACATGACATTCGATACAATATTCTTTGTGATTTATGGAAGAAGATGAAAGAATATCCAATGAATTTTGAAACCTCTTAACCATATTTTATAACTCGCTCTTGCTTAAGGTAGAAGGTCAAGCTTATGATAATCATATTTACAAAAGGATAAATATTTTATGGGAAAATGAAGGTAGAAAATGAAGCAGAATAGAATTTGGAAGAGTACCGTATATATGTGACATGTGATCTGAAGTATCAAAGATCATATGACAATAAATTTGTTGAAGCATCTAATCTCAAAATATTGGGAGAATTGTTTACAATATAAAAACACAAGAAGCATTCATGATAGATCTGAACCTATGACTTCCTTGGTGGCATCTGAATATTTTATGGCATTATAGTATACTGAATTTTTGTGACACTCTAACATACAAGTTTTGAAATATTTGTGGCACTATGCCTATGTGGTAGTTGAGTTCTATGACATATCTCTCTCTTTATATGATTCTTTGTGGCCTGATTCATTGTGCTAAAATGAATGTCAAAAGGTACATAATGATGCAAATTTTAGAGACACCTTTTCAATAACATAGAAGTAGCCCTCGCTCAAGTAAAACCCTATTATTTGAAGATACATGAAGAATTAAAAAAATGCCTTCAACATAAAAATTCCTTTAACAAAGGCTTATAAAATTAACAGTAGCATTCTCCTATATGCTCTGAAAATAGAGATACCCTCAAAGGTACGATGCAGCAGCACTCTACCAGCGGTTAACTTAATTTACAACAGAATAACACAAAAGAACTCTACCAGCAATCAACTTAGTTTCCAACAGAACATTGATAAATCATAAGACTGAAGTAATACATTGTACAACCTGAACACTCCATTCCCCTATATGTAGTACATAACATTCAATCTTGGTTAAAATATTTTAAAAAAAAATTCCGCCAAATGTGCTAGTTTTAAGTAAATAGGTGACTTAGCTAATTCGAAAGTTCTATCCAAGAATCAGTAAATAGGAGATAATCTAAGATTTTAATAGATGTTCACCACATAAAATATGTCAAAATCCTGTAGCTATATCCCTGGCCTGAGACTGCAATGAAGAGGTCCAAAGTATGGCGGCTTCAATAGAACCAAGCCTCAATATAGGGTTGCAATAGGTCTGAGGGTTTAACTGATTCAAGTCTTAATAAAAGGCTAAAACACAGAACCGAGCTCTTATGGTATATCTCTATCCTCCAATAATGACAAACATTAAATTCTCTTGAGCATGGTAATAGAACTAAATTTGTTTACAACAGTTGACAAGATATCCATTCATTTCTAGAAATTCTGCAAGAAGAAAATGAAAGTCATGTGTAACAAATTATTATGAAAAGACTTCAAGAAACCAGAACTTAGCCTGAATATCCTAAAACTGAAGTTGGAAACATCGTCTCTCCAAGGTTGTTAATGTTGCAATCCTCTGTTCAACATTGATACAAATGTCGAAAACAAGTTAAAAGATGAACCAAATAATAACATTCAAATGAAAGAGTAGGATGTCACCATTTCTACCTGCTATCCTTGAAAAGAAGGAGAGATTACTTACATGCTTTTGTGTTTGCAAGGTGGACTTGAAGACCATGTTCATCCCAGAATGAGCTCAAAATGTACTTTTGTTTTTGGATTCGTGAAATATAGGACAGTGTTGTCAAAAAATAGTGAAATGGAGATCCCATAGAGGGCCTCCACCTTTACCACCCATGGATTTTGAAATGAGAAACTCTCATCCATAAATATGAAGTCCAAATAATGTGAGGCAGTTGACACCCTTGCTTGAATACTATGTTAATGTATATAATAGACCCCAGAGATGATCATTTGAATCTCATATAGGGTCATAATTATAGAGATCTCCAAGCATAGGAGAGGTATACCCGCAGCCTCTCAAATAGTAGGTTTCTTCCAACTATCTTAAAGGCTTAACAGGTGTCCATGGATCGACAATATACTTACTTTTGCTTCCTCAATAACATTTGGGAGGATTGAAAAATAGTCAAAAGTGCGGTGATTCCATTTGCAATGACTAAACCTTAAACCTGCAATTTCTTCCTCTCTGCCCATATGGATATGAATTTGTCTACTCTTCTGGCAAAGAGTTTGAACATGGTGTATCCCAGCATGATAGTCTCGCAATTAATTTATTCAGAGGTCAGGATGTATGTAGGAGGTGGAGGACTTGAGTGAACTACCATACTAAGGAGGAGAGCATGAGTATTGAAACTGGGTATTGCTTCTCTAGTGAACACTTGATTACTTACTGTAATGGGTTTTACATATTAAAATTTTATTCATACTAAGAGAAGCCAAAATAATAGAGATTAAATTTTCTAGATCCAAACACCCAATTTCCATAAAATCAAGAGAAAATTGGGTTAAAATAGTTTAGCAAATTGATATTTCAAAAACTAATGTTAGGAACAAGAACTGTAAGCTACTTAAACCCTAACAAGCACTATTGAATTGGATGTTCATGGCATGTTGTCCGCCTCATCTTAGTTAGATTGGAATTACACCTTGCAATTTGATAAGTGTTTGTATTGCCTGGTGAACAAAATGCAACTTTAATTGCAACCAAAAAAAAGGCAATCCTCTTACAGAGTCCATAAAGGTGGTATTTCTATATGACCAGGCTTCACTTGAACAAACACGTCTGCCATTACATTTTTAGTCTGCTCTGCCAAACAGAGCTGAGGCAAGGATGAAATGCATGCTCAAGAGTTCAACTTTCAGGGAAAAAACTTGAGAAATTTAAAGAAATTGCACCTAAAATTCTTAGTAACACTTACCTTCACTAGAAATGGAACTTTTGGTACATTTAAATAGTAGTAAAAACAAATAGATGAGAAATAAAGGAAGAAAAACTGGACTCAATGCCTGGCTTGGACCTGCAAGATTAGAAATAAAGGCACGTTGACAGGCCATCTCACATAGACCTGTCAGGAAAATGCAATTTTATGGCAAACAACAGTGCATTGATCATGGGTTCAAATCAAATTAACTGACTTAGAATAGCTTCCCTCTATCCAGATGTGTCGAGGAAGGAGAGGGGATTACACAAGGATTTCCTTTCAAAACAAAAATTCATTGCTACTGTAACTGTACAGTACCACAATCAACACTTTGCAGCAATTAACCATGTGCTAATCTATAATTCTAAACTCGAACACATATGCATGAAAGAAAATATGAAGTTGTGTCAGATTGCATGAGTGAACATCAGAGAGTTTGAAAGATTCAAATGGATGACCCTCACATAAATCTAGCACACCTCAGGATGAAGCCCTAGCATTCTCGCTGTAAGAGGAGGGTCCTGAAGCGAAACGTAGAGTCTTGAAGGGTACACTGTGGGACAAGCTACGTTGTAGAGGCCAGAGTGAAGTAATCATACCTGCGCTAAACTCAAAGACAGAGTCACCAAGAAGTGCAACATGCCAATGGATTTGTTCCTAAAGCAGAACTGAATGGTGATCCTGCACAAGATGCCAGCAAGATCTAGAGGATCTGCTTTTTAGCATTTTAGAACACGATCTGATTTTTAACATTTTAGATAGTTGTATTATATAGTGTATTTGAGACATTAAAATTATCAAATTTCTGTGTGATTATAGACTGCATGATTAATTATATTATCTGGTTGCTCAAACTCAGTTAAGATTGAAACTTTGGGACGAAAATGAATACAATGTTTTCAGGACCAGTAATTAGCCTTATAAATAGTTTAGTTTCTGCTAGAGGTATATTTTTCCCAAGAAAAAAAGAGATTGTAAATATGGTTGTAGAGGGCTTGGTTAGTTTATATGATCAATTTTACTGTATGCATCAGTACCAAGGCCCAAGAGGTAGAGTAGGAGGCTGCCATAGCCCCAATGTCATTGAAATTTCAAGACTAGGCAAGGTCACGAATTGTTGCGCAACAGAAAAGCATCTCTAACCATTCCATTCTACTCACCATGGACTATCATGGCTAGGAGGAGAAGTCCAAGTCTAAACCTTATTCCTTGGGGAAAAGTAGGTCCATGTTATGTCTTCTCATTTTCATTTACAAATATAAATGCGCTACTGTCTTGTAGCAAGGTCATTAGAGGTACTTACAAGCCACAATAAGGCCACAACTGTCTCCAACAAGAACACATAAAGAAGGCTTCCAGGTGGGAGGAAGGGTGGATTTGAGCAGGGATAGGTGCCCTAACCAGGGCTGAGTTCTTCAAAAAATACAAATAAAATTTTAAGGAATTGGAAGAGAAGTTTGTGGAGAACAAATGTAGGATTGGTTTTGAGTCTTGTGATAGAATTATGTGCTTGATGGTGTGAGGGTCACCTTTCTCTAAATACAAAAAAGGGAGGTTGATACAACAATAGTCAGAGGGATTGATTGGAGGGTCGTTAGGCATAGTGTAGGAGTGTTCCTTAGCAAGTAGCTCCTGGAATTGAATGTGCAGTAGCATAGGGGGTGTCTCCATAAGCAAGGGAAACGTTCATATTGTTGGTTGGTCCATAAGTGTGGTAGGCATAGTTGAGGAGCAAACTCACCCTAGGGTAGTGTTTTCTTCCTTTAAGTGGACAAAAAATAGAAGCAGCCTGTGGGAGAAGTTGAAGAAATGGGATAAGGGCTAGAAGAGTGCCCTAACTGGTCTTCTAGAAGCGCATAATTCAAGGGCAAGAGGGCAACAACAGAGAGTTGTAGATTTCCTCTTAGATGATGGCTTGAAGGGTGTCCTAGGAGATGACCCCAGGGAAATGGGAAAATACCCATCTATTGCAAAAGGGATTTCCCATCCTGAAGAAAAAAATTATAATAGAAAAATCATGAAAAGAAAAGGCTCAATCTCTCTTCCAGACTGGTGACATGGTACAAGGCCACATGGACCATTGTGATTGGTTGACATAACACATTAGAAGCATCATGTTAGCATCTAAAATATCTAGGACATGTGGCACTCCATGATAAAACACATGGTGTGTGGATTTGAGTTTTCCAGGTGGTCAAGTGGGCCAAAAATAGGTGAAATGTGGCACCACTCAGAGATTGACATGTGCCAATTGGTACAAGTGGTAGACAATTTGCATGCTCAAACAACGAGGTGATGCAAGAATGACATGAGGGAGAAAATATCATAAAAGCCCCAAATCTGGAGAACTAAAGCTCATCACCAACCTGAGATTGACAACTTTACATGATGTAACCTATGAAATCGTAAATGGAGAAATCATAGTAACAATAAAGTAACCTATGTAACAATAAATTCAGATTCATCCTAGGAGTGGTAAATGAAGAAATCATATTGAACAACAGGAAACGTGCAGATTTTCTTACAATCAAATAGATGAAAAAACACATACACAAAACCTAGATAATAATCATGAACAAGCTTAATATTGAATTATGAATTGTAAAGGAACTTACAAAATGTGACATTACGAACCTGGTCAAGCGCACAAGAAAAAATATCCTGGACATGACCTTGGTTGACAAGTTGTATTGCTCATGATGCAAGAGGATTTGTACCTGCACTGCCAAGTCAATCAAAATCCATCATTATCTATACAATAAATACAAGTAATTGATGTAGTATTTTTTGCTCTAAGATGCATTCTTATGATAATGTTAGAACATATGTTGAAAATGTCAAAACATACCTGAATAAGCTCCTCTTCGTTTCAAGAACAATTTATTGGAGTCGCATGAACTTGGAACAAGCCTCCCACGATCTGAAAGAGTAGCAACTAAGTCAACAGTGACTTTTTTGTTGCTATGCTAGATCAAGGGAGGTTTGCTCCAAGATTAAATCACTCCAATAAATTATTCTCTACTAAACAGGGCCAACCACGTGAAGGTGGAAGCTCTTATGGCCCCTCCCTGCCCCCCCTCACATCACTCTCAATTCCCCAATACCCAATCTATATTTCATTTTTAACTTTCATGAGCATAAAAAAAAATATTCAATAACTAATAAAAAAACAATTCAACAAAAAGTACGCAAGGAAACATTGAAATTAGTGCTTGACATAGAAATAGTATGATAAATGAGTTTTTTATATAACGCAAAAAATGTTCCAAGTATGGTAACGTTTGTCTTATAATAATACAATATTTACATTATCAAATTTTATTTTTCTTCTTCCTATTTCTAAAGCTCCTAATTACATCATCAATATCATCGTGTTCTGCTCCTATTTCGTGCCTTTCCCGCACTGCTGACCTAGTTGCCTAGTCACGATGTCTGGTCTCATCTAGTGACGGGGCATCGCCTACAAAAACAGTTAATATTAAATTTAAATTGTCAGTTTTTAAATATCATTGAACTAGTTCGGTAATATTAATAAAAAAAATTGCAATGAGATTATTTACCTGGTGCACCAGTTGTTGTCGTTGGGACTGTTGCCCTGTCTTCCTCTCTGGTGGTAAGATCCTCAAGGGAAACATTCTCTGTCATTTAAACAAAAAACATTATAAGGACAACCATCAAGGTATAATTAGAAAAAATTATAAGTGGAAATAAATTACCGTCACAACCCTCACTGATAGTAGCATTGTCGGCATGGTCCCCACTACAATGATCAGGTTGCACGTGAAGAACATCTACATCTGGCTGTACAACTGGGTTATTTGCCTCGTCGGCAGTGCTGCTCCCCTGATTTAAACAAAGTTGTTAGACATTAAATTTAAGGATGAAAATAAACATATTCAAAGGTTAACTTTTTACCTTATCAGGCATTTTGGATCTTGGGACCTGCCCCAAGCTTCTGTGATGTTCAACTATGGCTTGATAGCTGAAATGGAAAGCGATATTTTAATGTTCCTCTGTAGTTTCTATTCCAAATTCATCACCCTTCATTACATATGATTGTGTATTTTTAATGTTATTTGATAGGATTACAAAAATGTTAGAAGGCGATACAATTAATTATAAGATGTTTAGCTACTTACAATTCTTGCGGCTAATTTCAAGTAGCCGCCCTGGCCTAGCTTGTGATGGCCCTTTTTTTCAATCCTAGCTTTGGTTGTCTTTGAGGTGTCAGGCAACCTATCATTAAAATATTGAAGTCAGATATGATTTAGTACACTTTTATTTTAGACATAGAGAAAATTAAAGCTATTGAATTAAAGTTGTAATTTACCTTGCGGGTCCAGTTGGCATTTTTCCTTCTTTCTTTTCCCTTTTCTCTTTTCCGTCATGGATGAGTGCTCTCTACTCACTCTCTGGAACTGTGAGAGGATGCTCGTATCTAGGGTTAAATTTAAATTTCTTCCTATAGGTGTCCCTGGTATATTTCAAATGTTTTCCAGCTACTTGAGCCACCGCTAATCTGTCAAACATGCCCACCCCAAAAAGGGCTTCTAGATAATCTAGAAGTTCTTTTTTCAGGTTGGAATTCTATGAATTCCACCTTGTGCGTATGGTTGGGCCAAAAATTACCAACGCATGGCTCTCCAAAAACCTGTAGAACTCATTGTTTCCTACACAGAAAAAAATATATATTATCATTAATTTAAAAATAAAAATCATGATAAAATATGTTTTAGATAGAGTACATGAAATAGTTAAAATATTAGAACTTACCTGGGAGTTGTACATGCTTTATAGGGACACCTTCATCATTCACCAAAAACGTGCCATTAATGGTCCCCATGGAGCTGACACATGTAACTCCAGGAAATGCAATAATGTAGTTGGCCATATCAGCCTCATCACTGCCAACACGTTCAGGGGTTGGTTGGGTGTCTGCTTGGGCAGGGTGTATTTATTGGCTAGCACCTAAAGGAGTAGAAGGTGTACGAGAGGGTTTCTGGGCAATCTCTTGCCTTGTGTCCCACTACCACCAACATCGGGTTCAGCAAGTGTCAGAAAACACTACATAAAAAAGAAATTTTTGTTAGTTTAGTCAATGTAAAAATTAAAAATCAAACTATCACAATTCATCTCATGCAGAAAAAAAAATATCCTTTTTATTTTTTATTATTACCTGATATGTTTTTCACTGGGTCACAAGTTTTTTTACCCTCTCTTATGTTTTAGGTGTTTGAGGCGCGTCTACCAAAGTATCAAATTCCAACCTTGCATTTCGCGCCTTTTTTCGCAGCAAGAGCAATGGAGATAGGGATGAAGAAAGCTCTTCCTCATACAGGTAATCATCACGCGTACCATGGCCAGGTGTCTGCATATTTGAAAAAAATTAATGTTATTTCAATTATGTAAATAACTAAAATACCTAAAGATAGAGCAATGCTGGCACTTTACATGTTCTTCCGCTGGCCCCTTTCCGCGATCATCTTATCTCGGGGTTGTTCCTGTACTGCCCTGATCAGTCTACCACATTGCAATAAAATTATAAATGTAAAAACTTGAAAACAATATCTAACTTGAAAACACAAAATGAAAACTGAAATAATTTCTAATAAGACACCGGAAGACAGAGTTAGAGTTTCAAATATGCCTTGCATTGAATTCAGTCTTGGAAACATGTCATTGCACATTAAGGTACCCAAACAAGAGACGAGTTGAAAATGAGACTAAAATGGGTTATTTGTAGTGAAATTTTAAAATCTCAAAAGGTATATTAATTATCGAAAAAAATCAGCTTCATAATTTCAGTATTATTGAGTCTGTTGTGTATAAATCACAAAAAACTTGAAACAAAACACTAGAAAAGCAACAACATAATCACATTCTGCTATAGCAATGATCTGACCTCTAAAGTAGACTTTCTATTAGTTTCATCAGTACCATACAAACAGTGGAAATGAACACAATATACAACCACATATGTGTAGTTATCCGCAAAACCATCCACTCGCCAACCTCCTCTAGTAACCTAGACTAGAAACAAATGTATGGGGTATTTTTATAAGGGGTTCCTCAAAAACATCCGCTAGAGGTTCTTTTCCTTGTAGTGATTATAGCCTATCACATCCAACCAATTTGAAATATTTGAAACTTTGAAATTCATAAAATATACTCTCCATTTTCACAATACAAGAATTTTGACAAAATCCTTTTCAAATTTGACATGTTGACCATGTCATGGGTAGACTTTCCATTTTTTTCATCCTAATAGGATGTGTGATACCTTGATGGTCGTGGTCTAGGTGTCTGCTCTTGCACGATTTCATGAAGTAGCTATTTGCATGAATACAATGTGTTATGCATGAACCAGAGGTGCATTGGATATATAGTGGGTGGGCTAGATTTCCTTGGGCATGTAAAAGTGCCAAGGGGATTCACACCAAAATGTATCAAGCATGTTATGCATGATTGGAAGGTTAAATTTTGGTGCAAGAAAGTTTAAGTGGATTTTTGGATAGTGACTTAACATGGCATGATGATGGTAAATGGTGTCAGAGGTAAACGTGTGATCAAGGAGTTAGCATAGCATAAGATGACATGACATAGTTTGGTGCAATGTGTGTTGAGAAGACACATGGGTTAGCTTGATAAGTTAAGTGGGTAAAACAAGTTGGCATGCATGTTATCTTGATAATTTAAGTGGGTGAAATGAATCAGCACATGGGTTGACAAGGAAAGTTATCTGGACCAGTGCATGATGGGAATGGGCAAGCTCATTTTATGTGGAACAATGTGATGGACCAAGGAGTGACATGATTGCATATAGGTACTTGTTGTGAGAGAAAAAATGAGAGACAAGGATGATGAAGACCAAAATGTAAGGCATAACACATGTACAAGATAACAAAAATGTAAGGCATAACACATGTACAAGATAACAAGTGTGAACTCGTGTAAAGTGAATTCAAGTAGAACAATAGACCTTAGTGAAAGAAGTTTCAGTGGGTTTTGGCAAGCTGAGATCGTAGTTCAATTTGGGTTTAGTGCTATTGGACATATAATTCTTCATTTTTTTTTCATTTTAATCATTTCTAAATAATAGGATAAATATGAATAGATAGGTCAACATGAAAGGTCAATTAACCTCTTGAAAGATGAAATCAAGAGTCATATTACCATATTAAATATGGATTCATGTTAATGGAATATGATCCAAGTTTGGAGTTACACCTTTATATGACATGATATCAAATCTTTGGTGGTTCTAATAACTCCATTATTCTTGCTAAGACCTGCCTCTCTTCTTGTTTAACATTATTTTCCCATTAGACCTATCTTAATACATTTTTTGTTCTCCTATGTTGTAACTCCATGTAGAGATAATTATTTGGTATCTATTAATTACCTTTTCTCGGGGCTTCTTTAGTAATGATGCCTAAGGTTCACACAACATTTGAGCTTCAAGAAATAAATGAGATAGAGGTTTGAGCTTGATGTAGTAAAGAATCCTCTTGGAACACCTAGTGGATGTCAACCTCTATATAAATTTTGATACATTAGAAGTACAACATAAAACACATGCAGATTGGGAAGAAGGAAAAACCAAGACCTTATATGAATAAAACTCTGTATATGACCCTATATTAAAGACTGACTACTGGGCTAACTACTGTTTGGTAGGGAACTTATACTTGAGAAAGAAAAAATCTCCATTTTAGGAGTTGTATCAGCTGATCTGGATGACTGTGGTGACAATTATATGTATGAAGTCTCTGAAAAAAAGGAAGAGTAGGTTCCACTTAAGTATTTTATGAGAAAAAATAAATATGAGAATATAATTTGAACTTTGAAGAGAAAAGTGGAATGAATTGTGATTCTGGACCGCTACCTGAAGTCTTAGAATTCTTTGTTGAGGGCTAGAAATGAAGACTTGGTAAAGGAGACATAATATTTAAAATAAAAAGTCAAATGTTAGAGGATGCATGTAGCATATATGCAAACTAAACATAGGAGGGACAAGAGGCAATTGAAGAAGATTCAAGGCACAAGATCAGAAATCAACATCCTAATGAAAAAGTGATGGAGTTAGGGCTTCAAAATTTTTTTTTTTTTTTGGAGTCATTTGGCACACCCCTTTTTGTGTGAGGACACACAATGAAGTCGGGTTTGGGGGATGTAAATATTATAAAATGTCTCATTTTTTTTATTTAGTACCCTCACCACTCCCCTATTTTACCAATTTTGAAGGATATGTCTAGTATTTCCATGCTCTTTTGATGTAATCTGCAGGATTTGAGTACAAGTTTCTTATTCTTCGAAATGTGGTAGGTACATATTTAATTTGGATCAAAATGCCTCATTTATTATATTTTTATAGTTTAAAACTTTTACAAGTCACTTACCTAAGTAGGTGTAGCTCTTGTACTCATTTTGGTGTTCCTTAACTAGTCATGGGATTGATGCAAATGTTACAGGATTCTTGCACTAGTTACAGAGTTTGTGCACCGCAGTCAAGGCACAAGACTATTGGTTATTGGAGATATATAAAGGGGATCGTGGCCAACTAGATGATTGAATATTTGTGAATATATCTATGAAATGAGATTGAAGGAATGTGTGAACCTACCCCACCCCTGCAGTCAACATAGTAGCCTGAGGAGGAAGTAAATTTTTTCCAAAGAAACCCTCACACAATGGACCAAATATTTTTAGTTAGATAATGGTTGTACTAGATTGATCACTGGAGGGACGTTGTTTCTTGTTTTTCTTTATATGTGATTGGCTTCATTTTGGCAAGATTTGTAATGTAATCGAATTTTATAACATGAGTTAAATCTTATAGATAGGTTAGTGATGTTATGGTATGGTTGAATTGTTAGTTTGAAGTCTGGTATCACTTTTTCTCAGTTGGGTATGAATCACTAAGTTCATCATGTGTAAATACTGAACTTCATTAATGCATAAGCTAAATGCTAGGTTCTTCTCTATTATTGTCATTTTTTCAGTGATGATCTATTGTGTTCTGTAATCTAATATTGCTTTAAGAGGGTGCAAGATGGCTGGTCAAAGCCCAACAAACCAAGCTTGACATGCCTCCATTAGAATAGTATCATGTGGTTTTTTAATCCCATATCTAGTGTGATTTTCTTATGGTGTGTTTCATCTACATGCAATCTAGTTTAGTTGTCTTTACGCTCTGTATTTTTCTATATATTTCCTTTATACCTTGGTTTTATGTTATTTGACGTTAAGATCTAAAAGGAGAATCACCATAAGTGAATGAAATAGTTTAGTTTCTTTCATATAAACTAGGTTGCACAAATCAAATCTCTACCACAGTTATATTTCGTATATGGTTAGTGGTAAATATAGGTTTAATGTCAGGTTGTTTTCTGGGTATTTCTAATTATCAAAGTTAAAATAGTTGGCTAATCACATATAAACCCATTTTTTTAGGCATATAATGAGATCATATGATAGGATATGTGATGCAATCATGCATGAGAGTGAGTCAAGGCCTATTGCAGGAGTGGAGCCAGAACCAACTGCCCACCTTAGATTACCATAAAACCAGTGTTTTGTTGATAGAAGGATATTCCAACAATACGAGACATGTGAGGAATATAAAGCAACATTACACAACCACATAATAAATTCCCTATTTTGCATATTTTTAACACAAATTACTTGTTTCCAAAGTCCTTTGATGGATACTGCTCGCCAGAAAGTTTTTAAGAGGAGAGCCATATTAAAAGTCACGGTGTCTTTATTCCCCTAACCACCAAGGGCAGTAGGAGGATTAATCAAATACATGCTAACCAAATGGATTTTCCTTTATATACTTGTGCCAACCCAAAAAAATTGAGAAATAATGGTTTGTAATATGTTGATCACACCCTTGAGTAACTTGAAGATGCACATCGAGTAGATGGGGATGCTATGAAGGATGGATTTTATCAAAACAAGTCTACCCCCAAGAGATATCCACTTTTTTATCTAGTGTTTGAGCCCCTTCTCAATTTTATAAATGAGCCAACCCCAATCACAGATTTTGTAACCATTCGATTTCAATATAAAGCCCGGGTATTGAAACCCTCCATCCATATTAACAAGAAATTGAAATTTTTTATAACATTCGGGACATTACAGCTAAAGGATTGGTGTATGCTTACCATTTTGGTGGTCGAACCAATGAGTCCCCTGGTAAAACCATGAACCTGCTAAACCCTCGAACCTGCTAAACCCTCGAACCAACGAACAGCTGACCGGTTGAACAAACAGTCGAACTCTTAGCACTGTTGCAGAGATAATGAAATCAATTAGGCAAGAATCGAACTCTCAGCGCCATTACAGAGATAATGAAATTGATTCTGTAAGAATTTTTGTAAAAAGGGCATGTGGGTAATGAAATGGATTGGTTTGGTGTGATTTTGTAAAAAGGGCGCATGGGTAATGAAATGGATTTGTTTGGTGTGACATCCACTAGATATATGGTACATTCCTTCGATATTGGTATATAAGGATAAGTATTTTCATACAATTCCTCTTGTGTTTTTGACCATATGTGTTTTATCAATATGATTTACAATTGATACCTCTAGGTTGAGACATTAACCCCTTATTTACTACACATTGTAACTTGCACATGAACTTCTACCTTTCATGCACACCCTGAAATTGTGACATCCCCTCGCTTGAGGTTTTTATGTAACTAATTGTATATATGTGTTTTAATTTTTATAATGTTTAAATTTTGAAAGACATATGGAGAATTTAATTATTAGTACTTTATTATTGATAATGAATGATTGCAAAATTGTATTTTAGATGTTTATAACATATAAGGAGGTTTGGAAAATTAATGTTGGAATACATTTGGTTGAAAATAGATGAGGCTGCAAATTGATGGTGAATATTAATTACCTAGTAATAAGCCTTAGGCATCTAATCTGAATAATTATATTTATTGTGAAACTATGGAGTTGGCCAATTAATTATTTCCATAAAATATAGGATGTTTCCTTTAGGAGTGGGAAAAAAAGGCCCATTAATGAGCTATAAATTACCTGCCACCTATTGGTGAGGTGGAGGTAGTTACCAACTACAAAAATGAGTGGTAGATGGGAAATAGACAAAGATAATTTTTATATTTTTTTTGTCTTCTTGTTGGAGGGGACTCACAATGTCTGAGGAGAGGTTGTGAGAGAAGCAAGTGAAAAGGAAAACACAAAAGTATATTTGCAAGTCTGTGCTTGAGGGGATAACTTCGGGGAGAAGTATCAAGGTTGGGTGGAGCCAAGTATTCAAACATATATTTTCCAGACAACAAATTCAAGTCATTATTCTTGCCTTATATTATGTTTTGAAGAGTAAAATATAGAATTATGTTATGCTTCTAATTCTATGTAGCTTATACACTGCTAGAAATAATGACAAAATGAAAGAATTAGAACAATTGTTCCTTATTTTATTATTTCTAAGAGTGTTTTGAAGAAATAGGTAAAAAGAAAAAAAATAAGAAAAGTAAATGTATAAATTATATAACTTATGTGTTATATATCCAAGATTCTCCTGATCACACACTATTTTAACTTCATGCACAATACAAAATCTATTCCACCATTGATCATCATATGCGGAAATTAAATCAATTGCAATGCACACATGAAACCATAAAAATTCACACACATTAACATAGTGATTTAACGGGAAATACTAAAGCTAAAAACCCCAACTATATGTATATAATATATGTCATAGAGATCATGTAACAATCCTGATACAAAGCTGAACATGTCAAGCTCTCAGTACAATACAATCGCTATACACTAATCAGGTCCGATCTAGCAAATCCATGTACCAATCTCTGCCACCTGCTAGCCTGCCTCTACTGTGCAATCCTCTGCCGATGTAGCATCCTCTTTCCTCCAACCACCAAGAAGAGGAGTGTCAATAGGCTTGCAGCCTTGCATGTTTAACTTCTCGAGTATCTCCTGGGCATACTTGCCTTGAGACATAAATATTCCACCCTTCCACTGCCAAATTTCCAATCCCAGGAAATAATGAAGGAGGCCCAAATCCTTCATCTCAAACTCCTTTGCAAGATTTTCCTTGCATGATTTTATCAACAGTTCATCACCTGTTAGTATCAAATCATCTACATAAATTACAATGATCAGCAACTTACCCTCCACCACAATCTGGTACAGGTTAGGATCTGCCTTGTTAGTGTCAGTCTAGTCATACTGCCATTAGTGATCAAAATTTCTCTTTTGCATTTGCATATTAGGTGTCTCATACCGAATAAATTTCACCATTCCGCTAGGTCATGGATTCATTGATGGTAGTAATCTTTATCAGTTTTCCCTCACGATGTACTTGCTGATTTTCTTCCCTATGGTCTTCAGTCATTAGTTTCTTTCATTCTCAAAATCATATCAGTAGGTCATAGGATGGGTCTCATTAGTCTCTAAGGTCTCACCATGGTCAAATAAATGAGTCGAGTGTCAATAAAGATCAGCAAGTTCATGAGGAGGTCAATAAACTCAAAATTATAGCACCAGGAAGATCAGAGATATCATTCATTCAATTTAATGTAATTTTCACCTCAAAACCATGTTTTGAGGTGAAAACATAATACTTTTCCTTTCAGTCACAATTCAGAAGCTGTTATCTCCACAAAGTGATGTCCATGACTTCAAAGGAGTTTTCTGTAGCATGTTCAGTGCCAGATCATCTTCAAAATAGATCCATCAGAAAGAGCCTGAAAAGAGCTTTCCAACGGTATATTGCACTCTCAAAACTGACTTCTGGATTGAATTCTATGCTTAAGTGAAGTAAAAGCCCTCTATTCCGTAAGCCTCCCCTATTTCCCATGTTTCCATTTTAACTTTATGTTTAAAGTTTTGATATTCCCTTTAAAAAACCCCTTTAAATCACTTCCCCTTTTCCATGACCCCTTAAAATTTATAATAAAGTTTAAGTTATAAACCCCACCTCCCATCGCAAATCGCAAAATTCATTTGTATGTCCTGATGAGCCCATCGCAAATATTTGTGATGCGATCGCATCGCAAAAACTTTGATCGCATCGCAAATCCTTTGATCGCACCACCGCAAATCCTCCTTCGATCGCACCATCGCAATATACCCCAATGCGACTGATCGTACCATCGCAAATCACAAAGTTCATTTGTATGTCCCGATGAGCCCATCACAAATATTTGCAATGTGATCAATCGCACAAAACTCCGATCGTATCGCAAACCCTCCGATCGCATCGCAAATCCTCTGATCGCATCACAAATTTTGCATTGCGATCATTCCCCGCTTCGACTCCGATTACGATTTATGTGGTTCCCGCCTCCATTTTCCTTCCCTCTTCCCATTTAAAATACATTTTTCCCTTCACGAAAAGCATAAATTCATTTTATCAGCGTTCTATTAAAAAAATCCAGAGAATAAAGAAATAACGGAAAGCAAAACGTCAGAGGCCGAGAAGCAAAATCGTAACAGTCACATCTCGAGTAATGATTCGAAAAGATCCACACTACAGGTTTCACCTCCTCATTGGATATCCAAAAATTTCGAATGAAATAATGTAATGCAGCTCTCCCTTTACTGAGAGACTGTTAGCTTTTGGCCTTCCATCCTCAGTTGTGATTCCTCCTCTCCCCATCGATTTGTATTCCTACAAATTTCTCTCTATATTGTAAATTCTAATTATTTGTAGCGGCCGGAAAGCCTGAGGTCTAAAAACTCAAAAGTAGGGGAATAGTGTGGCAGTGAGCTCTACGCTCCATTGTACAGTTTGGCAGGGAATTAAATAAAGTGATGTAGCTCTGATTTATGGGATTCATTTGGTATGAGTTGTAGCAGATGTTTCTCCTTTATGTTTCATATGTACATTGTTATGTTTCACCATTCATTCATAAACATTTCCAGTTGAATGTTTTCAAGTTAGAAGGGTAGAATCCATTTTATATGCTCTGCCTTGGGGAATCATTCATACTCTCTGTATTTTCTTCTTTCTGAAAAGGATTCATTTATTATGCCCTTTTCAGATTTCTCAACGATCTTTCCACTCCATTGTATTTCAATTTGATTGCTAAATCTCCTGCATATCTTGCCCCATGAAATACCCTGTATCCTGAATTAATTCCTCAACTCATGCTGCCCTCTGTCCCATACATCCCTGAAATTTCAGTCATTTACTAAATTCCCTCTTCCCATTTATATACCTAGCCTAAAATCAGTTCATTATTGTTTTATTGAATATCTATTCTACGGAGAGAGCCCTCTCATGTCCTTGTAGGGCTAGCTACAAGGCTGAGCGTGGTTTAGTTGTTACCCTGATTCACCTTTTTCAGCCTGAGGTTCAGATTGGGTGCTAACATCTCTGGCGACCATACTAGGGAATCTATTACAAACTTTTTGCATAGAATATTTATCACCCAAGTAATATTTTTCTTGTAAAGTCTTGATGATGATATTTCAGAGTTTTTTAGGCTAATATAAATATTGTACAGTAGTAAGTTGACCGCACTGGCTTCAAGAAGATATACAAGGGCTAATCCTGATCCAAATCCTACCCCTGTGTTTGAAAATCCAAATCTTATCCCAAGAATAGTCAGAAGGCAAGAGGGATCGCTAAGTCCTACACCTATTTTCAGGTCCCATACTTGGCCTAGTGAGTCGTTTTTTGTAGAAGAGATTTCTTTTGATGAGAGTTTTGATCTTTCTTTGTTTAGAGATAAGTCTGAAACTGCACTTGAAGACACGGTTTTAGATCTGGAGTTTCTTGTAGATATTGAAGTTCAGAGAGCAAATTCTTCCATTGATGACTACATTTTGAATTATCCTCAGTCCATCACTGTAACTAATATTCCCGAGGTTTCAGAATCATCAGGGTCAACATTCCATCCCCATGATTCCTCAGCATTCCCATTAGTCAATTCCCAGTCTTCATCTCCGGCATCAACACCTACCTCAAATCCCAGTACTACAAACGCTGTGGTAAATCCTCCCAGAATCATGGCTGCCCGGTATGCACCCTTGGTCTTACCTCAGGTTCTCAATGATATGCCTGCTGACTATCAGAGTAAACTTACTATCTTTGATGCCACTCAGGGCATTACAACCCAACAACATGTTGTTAAGATGAATGATTTTTTCGACTTACACGAAGTAGAAAAAGAGAATGTAGCTACCAGATTGTTTGTTCAAAGCCTCAAAGGTGAAGTTAGAAAATGGTTTAGAGATTTACCAGCAGGCTCTATTCACACTTTACAGGAGTTACACACACAGTTCTTAGACCGGTGGGAAGTGAAAAGGAACCCACACCAAATTTTGTCTGAATATGAGAATATGAAAATAAATGTGGGTGAAACTGTGCAAGACTATTGTTTAAGATTCAATGCTGCATACAATGCTATTCCAGCTAACCTCAAACCTCCCGTGTATTCAGTTATGCTGAAGTTTCCGGATGGTTTTGATGCCCATATGGCATATCAGCTGCGTGAAAGAGATCCACCGTCACTTGAAGAGATGAAAAAGATAGCAGTAAGCGTTGAAGCTAATTTGTTGGCTAGAATAGCTCGAGCCAGAGCTGAAAAGAAAGTCGTGGTGAAAGAGGAAGCATCCGCTTCAGACAACAGAACGGACACATTAATTCGCACAATGGAAAGGATGGTTGATCAACTGACAATTTCGGACAGATCGGAACCCCAAATAAAAAATCCAAATTTTAGAGGACAACAGCAGCCACAATTCATAAATAGACAGAGAGAACAAAGGGCATAGGACCAAGCGGCACCACAGCAACATATTAAAATGCCTTTGCAGTAGAACTACGTGCAAGGAAATGACTCAGATGACGATGGTCCTCTGTTCGAAACCAATCATTTTTTCATAGTTGATGGTGAGCCCATTTTCCTCACAGAAGACGAAGAATACACAGTGGCGACTCCAGACATTCAAGGGGACGAAAAATTCATTTTGGCCAATGACGTGGTGTTAGAAGAAGAATCTGACGACTACCAGAGAGGGTATATGAACTCTCCGTCAGCCCAGCAAAGACATTATTCTCTAAGGAACAGAAACGTCACAATCAGTCCCATTCAAAAGAGAAAGGAACTCCAAATGAAGGACGAGGCATAGAAGAAAGAAAAAGAGCCGGCCAATCCTTCGTCCAGCAAAGAACCCGCAGCTACTAACACAGCAAATGAAAAGGGCCAGTAGAGCATAGCGAAGGAGCAAACAAAGAAGAAAGACCCTCCCATTAAAGAGGTAAAAAAAGCTCTGTCCTTTAATTTAGAAAATGAAATTTCCAAACTCAAAGTGTATGTGCCCTTGACCGAGTTGGTGAAGAATAGTGTATATAAAAGTCAGGTGTCTAAATTCTTGCAAATTGACCCTCTTTCTGCTATGGTTAATGTGGAAGATGACTACCTTGAACTTATTTTTGGTCCAGCCACACAAGAGTCTGAAGAAAATGAAGTTCCCCCCTTTTACCTATGTCTTAGGTTGCAGGATTTTGTCTTGCTTAACACCATGTTGGACTCCGAGTCCTCACATAATTTGATGCCCAAAGCTGTCATGGAGAAGTTAGGCCTTGATGTGACTAGAAAGTACCATGATTTGTATTCTTTTGACTCAAGTAGGGTCCATTGTATTGGTCTGATCAAAGATTTGGTGGTGTCTTTAGATCAAATCCCAGCCAAGAATGTCTTGATGGATGTAGTTGTTGCTGATGTCCCACCACGGTTTTGGATGCTTCTATCTAGGTCTTGGGGTGCAAAACTTAAGGGGACCATACAGCTTGATTTCTCCTATGCCACAATCCCTATATTTGGCCAGTTGAGAAAGTTATATAGGGAAAAGAAAATGAAATACATGATCACCAGCAAAGACAAGCCAGTGAACCATCCCATCAATGCAGTCCACACAGATTTAGAGTCTTTTGTATTATAGTCAGATGGTGGTTTTAACGATGAGGATGTTCAGAGACAAGTGAGGAGATACCCGAGATTTCAGAAATGGCAGAGAGGTCCTAAAAGGGAAAAGGACAAAAGAAGAACACTTCGAACCTCCCGCCTACCAAGAAGAAAAGAGATAATGAAAACTCGTAAGTCGCCCAAGTTAAAGAAGAGAAAGTAACAAATTTCCAGCATCTTCAAGAAGAAGAAGAAGGCCTGTGGAGTATGGATTTTGATGGAGTTGTTGGTAAGGATGGAGCTGGCATTGGAATATGGATTCGGAGCCCAGTTTTCCAACCTGAAAAGGTCCCTAGTAATGTTAGAGTTTGTGCTTATAAGTTGGCTTTTGACTGCTCCAACAATGAAGCAGAGTATGAAGCTCTGATTGCAGGCCCCAAAATCTTAAAGAAGTTGAAGGCAAGAAGGATTTCTGTGTATGGTGACTCTGAGTTAATAATCAAGCAGGTGAAAGGAGAGTACCAAGCTAAACATCCAATATTGAGGGCATATAGAAATGCAGTTCTAGACATTTTGAAGACATTCCCAGAGTACACTTTGACAGCAGTACCTAGGATGCAGAATATTATTGCTGATTCTCTTGCCACTACTGCAAGTAACCTGAAGATTCTGATGAACTCCAGCAATAATTTTGAAATCTATGTCAAGCATAGGTCTGCTGTTCCGGACAATTTAAGGTATTGGCAAGTATTTTGTGATGATAATGAGATCAATGCATTTTTGCAGGGTGATGGAAAATTCAAGGACACTCCCATAGAAGGTGAATATGTGGTTGATGATTAAGAATTGGAAACAAACCAGATGGACATATTGCAGCTGAAAGATAATGTAATTCCTAGAGGTCTCATACCTCTAGAGGAGCTGTTTGATCAGGATGATGTCGCAAAGAAGCCAAGCTTGGCACCCACAGAGAAAGGAGTTGAAGATGTGAATCTTGGAACACCTGATCAGCCCAAGTTCGTGAAATTGTCAAAGACATTGTCCCCTGAAGTGAAGGAGAAGTATGTGAAGTTGTTTTCTGAATTTTCTGATGTATTTGCATGGGATTATTCAGATTTGAAGGTATATGATAAGAACATAATCCAGCATACTATTCCTATCAAGCCGGATCAAAAGCCATTCAGACAGAAGCTGAGAAGAATCAATCTGAAGCTGTTGCCATCCATTGAAAAAGAGGTAAACAGATTGTACAAAGCGGGAATCATAGTTCCTATTAGATTTTCTGATTGGATTTCGAATTTGGTCCCAGTGTGTAAGAAGACTGGAGAAATAAGGTTGTGTATATATTTTTGGAACTTGAATAAGGCCTCCTTAAAGGATAATTATCCACTTCCGAAAATGGACCATATTCTACAGAGAGTAGTTGGAGCATCCAGGATGTCACTAATTGATGGCTACTCAGGCTACAACCAAATCTTGGTGCATGAGACGAACCAAGATAAAACTGCCTTCACAACACCCTAGGGAACCATTCGGTATGCCAAAATGCCTTTTGGACTGAAGAATGCGGGAGCTACTTTCCAACGTGCTATGGACATCGCTTTTTCAAATGAAAAAGATGTTTTTCTGGTTGTTTATTTGGATGATTTTATTGTGTTTTCAAGATCAGATGATGAGCATTTTCACCATTTGAGAGTGGTTTTTCAGCAATGCAGAAAATTTGGAATTTCTCTCAATCCCAAGAAGTGTCTCTTTGCCATGGATGAAGGCATGTTGCTGGGGCATATCATCTCCAAAGATGGTATTCGCATCGATCCAGCTAGAGTGGAGGCAATTCAGCTCATAGACCTGCCACAAAACAAGAAGGAGATTTAGGCTTTTAATGGTAAAATGAACTTTTTAGGTTGATTTATACCCAATCTGGCTGAACATTTGAGGGAAATGACTAACATGTTGAAGAAGGACAACACTGTGAACTGGAGTGAAGAAGCGATCAAGTCATTCAATCTGGTAAAGTTCACTTTGTCCAATGCCCCAGTTTTGATCAGTCCTGACTGTACTCAAGATTTTATCATATTTTCGTTTGCATCTGAGCATACTTTAGCTGTCGTTTTAATGCAAAAGAGAGATGAGGTAGAAAAGCCAATTGCCTTTTTCAGTAGGACTATCAGAGATGCTTCTTTAAGATATAACATTATTGAAAAATAGGCATTGGCTCTTATCAAGGCATTGAAGGATTTTAGGGTCTATATTATGCATTCACATACTATAGCTTATGTCCCTAACGCAGCAGTGAAGGATGTGTTGAGGCAAACTGATCCAGAAGGTGGAAGGGGTAAGTGGATAGCAGCTATGTTGGAGTACGATCTGGAGATCAAGCCCACGAAGTTGATAAAAGGCCAAGGCTTGGCGAAATTGATGGCCCAATCAAATCTGCGTGCTTTAGATATAAACCTCATAACATCAGTGGCAGAAGATGAAGATGAAGGTTTGCTGGTTCCAATTTCAGATATTTTTCTGCAGTCCCCATGGTATTCAAACATTGTCTATGTGCTTCAGCATTTGTCACCTCCTACGGGCATGTCCAAGAGTAAAGGTAGATCTTTGAAGCTAAAATCTACAAAATACTGCATTTCAGACAACACTCTGTATTAGAAAGATCTAGGAGGCATTCTGCTCAATTTTTTGGTTGAAGAAGAAGCGCAGAAGGTAATGCACGAGTTTCACAAAGGCGACTGTGGCGGTCACTTATTTTGGAAGACTATAACTAACAAGATATTGAGATCAGGATATTATTGGCCCACATTATTCTCTGATTTATATAAGACAGTGATGAAATTTCATGAATGCCAAATCTTCCAAGGGAAGAAGAAGTTGCTTCCACTCCCTTTGAAACCAGTTTCAGTGAACGCACCCTTTCAGCAGTGGGGGCTCGATTTCATAGGAGAGATTCATCCTGCATCCTCAGTGCAGCACCGATGGATATTGACAGGGACAGATTAATTTACAAAATGGGTCGAGGCTGTCCCAGCTAGGCAAGCAACAGACTCAGTAATTATTCAGTTTCTTAAATCGAATATTTTATCTCGTTTTGGCTGCCCATGCAAAATCGTAACAGACAACACAGCAGTGTTCAGATCCAAGAAAACGATCGACTTTTGTGACAGATACAACATCATGCTGGGCCATTCGAAAACTTATTATCCACAAGGAAATGGCCTGGCTGAGTCCTCTAACAAATCATTGGTGAATATAATTAATAAAATGATGGAGGCAAACAAAAGAAATTGGCACCGAAAGCTTATCAACGCACTGTGGGCAGACAGAGTTAGCAGTAAAAGATCAATAGGTATGTCACCATTTGAGCTAGTTTATGGTACTGATGTTGTCTTTCCTACATCCCTTACAGTCCCAGTTATGATATTATTGCAAGAATTTGGCAGTGAGGACAATGACAATCAGTGAAGGATCAATCAGATGAACCACCTTCAGAAAACAAGAGAGGAAGTGTCACAGAACGCTATTCAGTTGCAGGAGAAGATTAAAAGGATCTATGACAGGAAGACAAAAGCATAAAAGTTTCAGTTGGATGATATAGTGTTGAGATGGGATGCTAGAAATGAAGACAAAGGGAAGCATGGTAAGTTCTACAATCTGTGGAAAGGACCATACAGGATCTCAGCATATAGAGGATAGAACGCCTTCTTGCTTTCAGAAATGGATGGCCAAGATTGCCCTGGAGGAGCAGTAAATGGTAGGCTTTTAAAGCACTACCCTTGCTGAAAACAAAGGATCAGAAATCTATGTCATCATCATTGTATATACTATGTTATGTTTATCGAAGTTCAGATTACATAGTCATTGAAGTTTGGGGCCCGAGGTGAAGGCTATAAAGCTTGGATGATATGTGTATGGTGTAGGTTTATTCCAGTTTTTGGTCTTAGTCTTGAAGTCAGTGTCGGTCTGCATTATGTCATTTTTTCAGTATTTTTGACTCCATGCCCAATGGATAAGGCTACTTGGTCTACGATGTTCTTGGCACCTCCAAAGAGCTACCATCTTCATTGGAGCCAATGTTAGTGTCAGTCTAGTCAGACTGCCATCAGTGATAAAAGTTGATCTTTTTCATTTGCATATTAGGTGTCTCATACCGAATAAATTTCACCATTCCGCTAGGTCATGGATTCATTGATGGTAGTAATTTTTATCAGTTTTCCCTCATGAGGTACTTTCTGATTTTCCTCCCTTTGGTCTTTAGTCATTAGTCTCTTTCATTCTCAAAATCATGTCAGTAGGTCATAGGATGGGTCTCATTAGTCTCTAAGGTCTCACCATGGTCAAATAAATGAGTTGAGTGTCAATAAAGATCAGCAAGGTCATGAGGAGGTCAATAAACTCAAAATTATAGCACCAGGAAGATTAGAGATATCATTCATTCAGTTTGATGTAATTTTCACCTCAAAACCATGTTTTGAGGTGAAAACATAATAATTTACCTTTCAGTCACAATTCAGAAGCTGTTATCTTGACAAAGCGATGTCCCCGCTCAAAGGATTTTTCATCGCATGTTTAGCGCCGTATCATCTTCAAAATAGATCCATCAAAAAGAGCCCGAAAGTGCCCAACGGTATACTCACTCCCAAACCGACTGATTGAATTATGCTTATGAAGTAAAGCCCCCTATTCCCTAAGCCTCCCTATTTCCCATGTTTCCCTTTTAACTTTATGTTTAAAGTTTGATATTCCCTTAAAAAACCCCTTAAACCACTCCCTTTCCATGACCCTTAAAATTTATAATAAATGGTTATAAACCCCACCTCCCATCGCAAATCGTAGAAATTCATTTGTATGTCCCAAGGAACCCATCGTAAATATTTGCGTGCGATCGCACGCAAAAACTTTGATCGCATCGCAAACTTTGATCGCAATCTCGCACCATCTCAATATACCCCAATGTGATTGATCGCACCATCGCAAATCGTGAAATTCATTTGTATGCCCCGATGAGCCCATTGCAAATATTTGCGATGCGATCAATCACACAAAACTCTGATCGCATCGCAAACCCTCTGATCACATCGCAAATCCTCCAATCACAAGTCCTGCCCCCTCCTCCGATCGCATCGCAAATTTTGTGATTGCGATCATTCCCCGCTCCGACTCCAATTTCGATTTATGTGGTTCCCGCCTCCATTTCCCTTCCCTCTTCCCATTTAAAATACATTTTCCCCTTCATGAAAATAATAAATTCATTTTATCATCATTCTATTAAAAAGCCAGCGAATAAAGAAATAATGGAAAGCGAAACGTCAGAGGCCGAGAAACAAAATCGTAATAGTCACATCTCCAGTAATGATTCGAAAGGATCCATGCTACAAGTTTCACCTCCTCATTGGATATCCAAAAATTTTGAATGAAATAATGTAATGCAGCTCTCCCTTTACTAAGAGACTGTTAGCTTTTGGCCTTCCATCTTCAGTTGTGAATCCTCCTCTCCCCATCGATTTGTATTCCTGAAAATCTGTCTATATATTGTAAATTCTAATTATTTGTAAACCCCGAAAATTCTGAGGTCTGAAAACTCAGAAGTAGGGGAATAGTCTGGCAGTGAGCTCTGCGCTCCATTGTACAGTTTGGCAGGAAATTAAATAAAGTGATGCAGCTCTGATTTATGGGATTCATGTGGTATGAGTTTTAGCATATGTTTCTCCTTTATGTTTCACCTGTACATTGTTCTGCTTCACATGCTTCACCATTCATTCATAAACATTTCCAGTTGAATGTTTTCAAGTTAGAAAGGTAGAATCCATTTTATATGCTCTGCCTTGGGAAATCATTCATACTCTCTTTATTTTCTTCTGTCTGAAAAGGATTCATTTATTATGCCCTTTTTAGCTTTCTCAGCGGTCTTTCCAATCCATTGTATTTCAATTTGATTGCTAAATATCCTGCCTATCTTGCCCCATGAAATACCCTGTATCCTGATTTAATTCCTCGGCTCATGCTGTCCTCTATCCCATACATCCCTGAAATTTTAGTCATTTACTAAATTCCCTCTTCCAATCTATATACCTAGCCTAAAATCAGTTCATTATTGTTTTATTGAATATCTATTCTATGGAGAGAGCCCTCTCATGTCCTTGTAGGGCTAGCTACAAGGCTGAGCGTGGTTTAGTTGTTACCCTTGTTTTCCTCTTTCAGCCTGAGGTTCAGATTGGGTGCTAACATCTCTGGCGACCATACTAGGGAATCTATTACAAACTTTTTGCATAGAATATTTATCACCCAAGTAATATTTTTCTTGTAAAGTCTTGATGATGATATTTCAGAGTTTTTTAGGCTAATATAAATATTGTACAGTAGTAAGTTGACCGCACTGGCTTCAAGAAGATATACAAGGGCTAATCCTGATCCAAATCCTACCCCTGTGTTTGAAAATCCAAATCTTATCCCAAGAATAGTCAGAAGGCAAGAGGGATCGCTAAGTCCTACACCTATTTTCAGGTCCCATACTTGGCCTAGTGAGTCGTTTTTTGTAGAAGAGATTTCTTTTGATGAGAGTTTTGATCTTTCTTTGTTTAGAGATAAGTCTGAAACTGCACTTGAAGACACGGTTTTAGATCTGGAGTTTCTTGTAGATATTGAAGTTCAGAGAGCAAATTCTTCCATTGATGACTACATTTTGAATTATCCTCAGTCCATCACTGTAACTAATATTCCCGAGGTTTCAGAATCATCAGGGTCAACATTCCATCCCCATGATTCCTCAGCATTCCCATTAGTCAATTCCCAGTCTTCATCTCCGGCATCAACACCTACCTCAAATCCCAGTACTACAAACGCTGTGGTAAATCCTCCCAGAATCATGGCTGCCCGGTATGCACCCTTGGTCTTACCTCAGGTTCTCAATGATATGCCTGCTGACTATCAGAGTAAACTTACTATCTTTGATGCCACTCAGGGCATTACAACCCAACAACATGTTGTTAAGATGAATGATTTTTTCGACTTACACGAAGTAGAAAAAGAGAATGTAGCTACCAGATTGTTTGTTCAAAGCCTCAAAGGTGAAGTTAGAAAATGGTTTAGAGATTTACCAGCAGGCTCTATTCACACTTTACAGGAGTTACACACACAGTTCTTAGACCGGTGGGAAGTGAAAAGGAACCCACACCAAATTTTGTCTGAATATGAGAATATGAAAATAAATGTGGGTGAAACTGTGCAAGACTATTGTTTAAGATTCAATGCTGCATACAATGCTATTCCAGCTAACCTCAAACCTCCCGTGTATTCAGTTATGCTGAAGTTTCCGGATGGTTTTGATGCCCATATGGCATATCAGCTGCGTGAAAGAGATCCACCGTCACTTGAAGAGATGAAAAAGATAGCAGTAAGCGTTGAAGCTAATTTGTTGGCTAGAATAGCTCGAGCCAGAGCTGAAAAGAAAGTCGTGGTGAAAGAGGAAGCATCCGCTTCAGACAACAGAACGGACACATTAATTCGCACAATGGAAAGGATGGTTGATCAACTGACAATTTCGGACAGATCGGAACCCCAAATAAAAAATCCAAATTTTAGAGGACAACAGCAGCCACAATTCATAAATAGACAGAGAGAACAAAGGGCATAGGACCAAGCGGCACCACAGCAACATATTAAAATGCCTTTGCAGTAGAACTACGTGCAAGGAAATGACTCAGATGACGATGGTCCTCTGTTCGAAACCAATCATTTTTTCATAGTTGATGGTGAGCCCATTTTCCTCACAGAAGACGAAGAATACACAGTGGCGACTCCAGACATTCAAGGGGACGAAAAATTCATTTTGGCCAATGACGTGGTGTTAGAAGAAGAATCTGACGACTACCAGAGAGGGTATATGAACTCTCCGTCAGCCCAGCAAAGACATTATTCTCTAAGGAACAGAAACGTCACAATCAGTCCCATTCAAAAGAGAAAGGAACTCCAAATGAAGGACGAGGCATAGAAGAAAGAAAAAGAGCCGGCCAATCCTTCGTCCAGCAAAGAACCCGCAGCTACTAACACAGCAAATGAAAAGGGCCAGTAGAGCATAGCGAAGGAGCAAACAAAGAAGAAAGACCCTCCCATTAAAGAGGTAAAAAAAGCTCTGTCCTTTAATTTAGAAAATGAAATTTCCAAACTCAAAGTGTATGTGCCCTTGACCGAGTTGGTGAAGAATAGTGTATATAAAAGTCAGGTGTCTAAATTCTTGCAAATTGACCCTCTTTCTGCTATGGTTAATGTGGAAGATGACTACCTTGAACTTATTTTTGGTCCAGCCACACAAGAGTCTGAAGAAAATGAAGTTCCCCCCTTTTACCTATGTCTTAGGTTGCAGGATTTTGTCTTGCTTAACACCATGTTGGACTCCGAGTCCTCACATAATTTGATGCCCAAAGCTGTCATGGAGAAGTTAGGCCTTGATGTGACTAGAAAGTACCATGATTTGTATTCTTTTGACTCAAGTAGGGTCCATTGTATTGGTCTGATCAAAGATTTGGTGGTGTCTTTAGATCAAATCCCAGCCAAGAATGTCTTGATGGATGTAGTTGTTGCTGATGTCCCACCACGGTTTTGGATGCTTCTATCTAGGTCTTGGGGTGCAAAACTTAAGGGGACCATACAGCTTGATTTCTCCTATGCCACAATCCCTATATTTGGCCAGTTGAGAAAGTTATATAGGGAAAAGAAAATGAAATACATGATCACCAGCAAAGACAAGCCAGTGAACCATCCCATCAATGCAAACACATAGAGTTAGAAAGTCTTTGTCTTATATTCGCATGGTGGGAAAAATGGTTTTAATGATGAGGATGTTCAGTTGGTACAAGTGGAGGAGATACCTGAGTTTTCAGAAAATTTCAGAGAGGTCCTAAAAAGGGAAAAGGACAAAGCAACAAAGCCTCTTGAACCTCCTGCCTGCCAGCAGCAAAGAGACAATGAACAGCCAGACGTCAGCCAAGGAAAAGAAGAGAAAGAAACAAATTTCCAGCATCTTCAAGAAGAAGAAGAAGGCCTCTGGAGTATGGATTTTGATGGAGCTGTTGGTAAGGATGGAGCTGGCATTGCAATATGGATTCGGAGCCTAGTTTTCCAGCCTAAAAAGGTCCCTAGTAATGTTAGAGTTCGTGCTTATAAGTTGGCTTTTGACTGCTCCAACAATGAAGCAGAGTATGAAGCTTTGATTGCAGGCCTCAAAATTTTGAATAAGTTGAAATAAAAAAGGATTTCTGTGTATGGTGACTCTGAGTTAATAATCAAGCAGGTGAAAGGAGAATACCGAGCAAAACATCCAAGACTGAGGGCATACAGAAATGCAGTTCTGGACATTTTGAAGACATTCCCAGAGTACACTTTGACAACAGTGCCCATGATGCAGAATCTTATGGCTGATTCTCTTGCCACTACTGCAAGTAACCTGAAGATTTCGATGAACTCTAGTAATAAGTTTGAAATCTATGTCAAGCATAGGCCTACTGTTCCAGACAATTTAAGGTATTGGCAATTATTTTGGGATGATAATGAGATCAATGCATTTTTGCAGGGTGATGGAAAATTCAAGGAAACTCCCATAGAAGGTGAATATGTGGTTGATGATCAAGAATTGGAAACAAACCAGATGGACATATTGCAGCTGAAAGATAATGTAATTCCTAGAGGTCTCATACCTTTAGAGGAGATGTTTGATTAGGACGATGTTGCAAAGAATCCAAGCTTGGCGCCCATAGAGAAAGGAGTTGAAGATGTGAATCTTGGAACACCTGATCAGCCCAAGTTCGTGAAATTGTCAAAGACATTGTCCCCTGAAGTGAAGGAGAAGTATGTGAAGTTTCTTTTTGAATTTTCTGATGTATTTGCATGGGATTATTGAGATTTGAAGGTATATGATAAGAACATAATCCATCATACTATTCCTATCAAGCCAAATCGAAAGCCATTCAGACAGAAGCTAAGAAGAATCAATCCAAAGCTGCTTCCATCCATCAAAAAAGAGGTAAACAGATTGTACAAAGCTGGAATCATAGTTCCTATTAGATTTTCTGATTGGATTTCAAATTTGGTCCCAGTGCGTAATAATACTGGAGAAATAAGGTTGTGTATACATTTTTGGAACTTGAATAAGGCCTCCTTAAAGGATAATTATCCACTTCCGAAAATGGACCATATTCTGCAGAGAGTAGTTGGAGCATATAGGATGTCACTACTTGATGGCTACTCAGGCTACAACCAAATCTTGGTGCATGAGAAGGACCAAGATAAAACTACCTTCACAACACCCTGGGGAACCTTTCAGTATGCCAAAATTCCTTTTGGACTGAAGAATGTGGGAGCTACTTTCCAGCGTGCAATGGACATTTCTTTTGCAAATGAAAAAGATGTTTTTTTGGTTGTTTATTTGGATGATTTGATAGTGTTTTCAGGATCAGATGATGAGCATTTGCACCATTTGAGATTTTTTTTTCAGCGATGTAGAAAATTTGGAATTTCTCTCAATCCAAAGAAGTGTCTCTTTGCCATGGATGAAGGCAATTTGTTGGGGCATATCATCTCCAAAGATGGTATTTGCATCGATTCAGCTCATAGACCTGCCATGAAACAAGAAGGAGATTCAGGCTTTTAATGGTAAAATGAACTTTTTACATTGATTTATACCCAATCTGGCTGAACATTTGAGGGAAATGACTAACATGTTGAAGAAGGACAACACTGTCAAGTGGAGTGAAGAAGCGATCAAGTCATTCAATCTGGTAAAGTTCACTTTGTCCAATGCCCCAGTTTTGATCAGTCCCAACTATACTCAAGATTTTATCTTATTTTTGTTTGCATCTAAGAATACTTTGGCTACCGTTTTAATGCAAAAGAGAGATGAGTTAGAAAAGACAATTGCCTTTTTCAGTAGGACTATCAGAGATGTTGCTTTAAGATATAACATTATCGAAAAATAGGCATTGGCTCTTATCAAGGCAATGAAGGATTTTAGGGTCTATATTCTGCATTCACATACTATAGCTTATGTCCCTAATGCGGCAGTGAAGGACGTGTTGATGCAAACTGATCTAGAAGGTCGAAGGGGTAAGTGGATAGCAGCTATGTTGGAGTACGATCTGGAGATCAAGCCCATGAAGTTGATCAAATGCCAAGGCTTGGTGAAATTGATGGCCCAATCAAATCTGCATGCTTTAGATATAAACCTCATAACAGCAGTGGCAGAAGATGAAGATGAAGGTTTTCTGGTTCCAATTTCATATATTTTTCTGCAGTCCCTATGGTATTCAGACATCATCTATGTCCTTCAGCATTTGTCACCTCCTACGGGCATGTCCAAGAGTAAAGGTAGATCTCTAAAGCTAAAATCTACAAAATACTGCATTTTAGATAGCGCTCTGTATTGGAAAGATCCGGGAGGCATTCTGCTCAATTTTTTGGTTGAAGAAGAAGCGCAGAAGGTAATGCACGAGTTTCAAAAAGGCGACTATGGCGGTCACTTATTTTGGAAAACTACAGCTAACAAGGTATTGAGAGTAGGACATTATTGGCCCACATTATTCTCTGATTTATATAAGATAGTGATGAAATGTCATTAATGCAAAATCTTCCAAGTGAAGAAGAAGTTGCTTCCACTCCCTTTGAAACCAGTTTCAGTGAACGCACCCTTTCAGCAGTGGGGGCTCGATTTCATAGGAGAGATTCATCCCGCGTCCTCAGCACAGCACTGATGGATATTGACAGGGACAGATTACTTTATGAAATGGATTGAGGCTGTCCCAGCCAGGCAAGCAATAGACACGGTGATCATTCAATTCCTGGAATAGAATATTTTATCTCGTTTTGGCTACCCATGCAAAATCATAACAGACAATGCAGCAACGTTCAGATCCAAGAAAATGATCTACTTTTATGAAAGATACAACATCATGCTGGGCCATTTGACAACTTATTATCCACAAGGAAATAGCTTGGCTAAGTCCTCTAACAAATCACTGGTGAATATAATTAAGAAAATGCTGGAGGCAAACAAAAGAAACTGGGACCGAAAACTCATCAACGCACTGTGGGTAGACAGAGTTAGCAGCAAAAGATCAATAGGTATGTCACCATTTGAGCCGGTTTATGGTACTGATTTTGTCTTCCCTACATCCCTTACAGTCCCAGTTATGAGATTATTGTAAGAAGTTGGCAGCGAGGACAATGACAATCAACGAAGGATCAATTAAATGATCCACCTTCAGCAAACGAGGAAGTGTCACAGAAAGCTATTCAGTTGCAGGAGAAAATTAAAAAGATCTATGACAGGAAGAAAAAAGCAGAGAAGTTTCAGCTCGATGATATAGTGTTGAAATGGGATGCCAGAAATGAAGACAAAGGGAATCATGGTAAGTTCGACAATCTGTGGAAAGGACCATACAGGATTTCAGCATACAGAGGAAAGAACGCCTTCTTGCTTTCAGAAATGGATGGCCAAGATTGCCCTGGAGGAGCAGTAAATGGTAGGCTTTTGAAGCACTACCATTGTTGAAAACAAAGGATCAGGAAACTATGTCATCACCATTGTATATACCATGTTATGTTTGTTAGTATGATTCTTTCG